>CM026200.1:1076913-1109413 GCA_014839995.1 Xenentodon cancila | reverse complement strand
ACACAGGGACAAACACTGATTATCAGCTGGCAGATGCTTTTATATACCGCCGATCAGGCACAGAAGAGACAAACGGATGACCACTGATTCCAAACATGCTTGTAGGTGTATGTGCAGTTTTGTTTGTAGCCATCCAGTGTGTGCCCACGTTTATCTTGGATCGTTTCTGTAGCCTATGTGAGCTGATTTGTATACTTGTCTATTATGCCTGCATAAGTGAGATAGACCTTGGAGGGGGTCAGCAACAAGTTCAGTGTGTCAGAGGTCTCAGAGTCCCAGCTCTTTGATTCCACTCCCTTGCGGCTCAGAGAATTTCCTCTCCAGTTTCCCAGTGTTGGGCCCATGCTGGGCAAGGAGAGCCGCGCCAGGAAAAATTTATGTTGATGTCAGCAATGAAAACACCACCATCCCTCCACCACATCTCACAATATTTGTCAAACAGCAGTGTGTCCGTTCTTCTCTTTGGTCTCCTCTTTCTACCTGAATATTTCCACTCTTACTGGTGTACACTTCTAAAATCTTAAATCTGTGTTTTGAGAGGGCTTTCACACTTCACATGGCTTATTGCCTCTGGTACAAAACTCTTTGTTGGTCTTCTCAGTGGCTGAGTAGGTTTTGGGGTGTCTTTAAAGGTTTTATCCACATGTACCTATATATGTGTGTGTGTGTGTGTGTGTGTGTGTGTGTGTGTGTGTGTGTGTGTGTGTGTGTGTGTGTGTGTTTAGGTTTAAAACATTTCTTATGTCTCCATGTTGTGTGCATTTATTGGACTACTAAATCAAAAACTGTTACATAACACACAACCTTGACACAACCTTGACACAACCTTGACACTCAGTGTCAGGCAGACTGAGTCTGAAACTGTATCCCTCAGGGAACCATTCAGATTTGGAGGGTTTTGTGACATCACAGATGCTGATCAAGGTAGAATTATCCAGCTTAAAAGTAAAATTGAACAAGACCAAACATTTCATTGTCCGACTAACTCACCCAGTAAATGTGGTGAGCTGATCCCTGCATATAAATGCTCCAACAGGACTGGAACTGAGCTACGTGCTGAGAGCATCCACGGCAATTCCCTCCCTGGGCTTTAACCAAGAAGTACTGAAAGAAGTTGACGCAGAGCAATACAAACATTTATCTGCATGTGAAAAACTAAAAATGTTGAACTGGACGAAGACGGAAGACGAGATCCGGCATTACACTATGGCCCGAGTTTAGAACGACCAGTGAAACAGTTTATGAACGTGGCTACATCCATCCAGGTTACAAGCAAATTAAAATGGTCAGGAAGGACAAACATTCCACCTAGTAAAGCCCCTTTTCTCCATCACCATAGTCTCACATAAGCCATGTGAGCAGTGATGGGATGTACAGCCTCTTCCTCCGTCCTGCAGCTTCTATTTAACAGGAACATTTGTTTATATTAGTTGTTAACTGTAAAAATCTGCAAAGTATTTCAATTTTCCAGTTTTCTTTTAATATTATGCTACTATACTACATTGTACATGTTACCTTATGGGCAGATTTAGATAATAATCCATCATTTACAACTGTTTATTTGGATTATGCTGTTTGGAAAAACATCTGTTATAGATTGGAAATATAAATGTTACAGATTTATTAAAAACTTTGTACAAACACTAGCAGTTTTGACAATTTTTCTCTTTATCAAGAGGCACAAAAGGCACTTCAAAATGAGTTAAACATTTTGAAATTCCCATGCTTCTTCAATTTAAAACAAATACACAACTGATTTTACTGTACAACTTATCACAGTATGAACATGACTCGAAAGGCTTGGTGACCTGAAAACCCGGTTGGATTTCCACTTTATTAAATGCCAGATTTCAATCAGTAGATCAACTGACATACTCATACTTACGTACACGTACATACATGTACTTTCATAGACAGAAAAACAGACATGCCAGTTTTTTACTTGAAAAATGTTTTCTGAAATGTTGTTTATCCTCGAGTAAGCATCCATACTCTTCTAGCTAATATGGTTAAATAAACTTCCCTCATGAGGAAAAGGTAGAAAGATCTGATCTGTTGGTTTTTATATATGGGTACATGAGCATCAAAGGTGTGACCAAGTTAACCAACATATACCTACAACAGGGAAGCTGCAAAGAAAAGGTGCGTCTAGGCGCACAAGCTTATGGTCCGATAAATCACGTGCCACCACTGTTGCTGACAACAACTCGCAGAATAAGAGTACCGCCAGTTATACAGCTGGAACTGGAACTCCTACCCAGGTAAAACAGGCTGGTCTGTCGTCAAGGAGGCAGTTATGAGGATGTGAGTGGCATCCATGGCACCGCACACTTGTTAAACCCATCAATTATCTCTTGTTGAAGGTCTCCCATTGGCAGGCCAGCAAATCAGTCACAACTATTACACATGACGGTAACATGGTAAGAAAACTCTTAAATGTGCACAAAGTGCAATAGACACGTACAGAGCTCACCACACCATTCCCGCCTCCACCAAAATTGTTGTTTGTTTGTTTTAATGAGGCACATGTTTGTCACAGATGACATCACATTTCACTCAAATGACATGAAGTCGCACTTTTGCTTCCAGAATACTGTTTTTTGGTGTGTGTATATATATAAATATATAAATAGGGGAGTGGTGGCCTGGTGGTTACAGTGGTGGGCTTGGGCTACGCTAGTCCAAGCTTTCAGACATCCTCATCTTGGCATCAATAAATCCTTCCCATGAGCCGCCGCCCTGCGTCAGTTCTTTTCACATTAGGTCAGACCCGTGATTAAGCGGACCCTACTACTACTAAGCACCTTTCCCGCACATTTTTATCCTGTGTTTCAACCAGTCTTTACTAGGTAGTTCAGTGATTCTGGTTGACCTCATGTTTGTCTGGCAATGTGTCCTGGGTGTAAGCCCATTGTTTGCCATGAAATATACGCTCAGGCAGGCCCCTGGTGACCCAGAGTTGGATTAAAGCTGGTATAGAAAGTGCATAGATGGGTAGACTTTAAAATTGAAAAGAATTTGGCTTGCTTATGGTAAAAAAAAAATCTACTGTAAATTTATGACCGTTTTTACTCGTATTTGCTTTTCAGGTGACGAGTTTCATCCCTTCTTTGAAATACAAACAATCTCCAAACACCTTAGAGTACTTTCTTAGTCCTGCTGGGTGTCATAAAGAAAATGTGCAATTTAATATCTATTTATTTAATCTGTATAAATACCCCGTTTCATGTGTAACCATGAATACACAAAGACTAAACCTTAAGGGCCCTATAATTTTATTTTGATACGTCATTAATGTCCTATATAATTTGGTCTTCCACAGTCTTATTCAGCTAAACCTCGTTCACATACGATTCACATACCATTGTTAGAAGCCTTTGTTTTTTTCTAAGACCTTTGTCAAAATGTATATAATTGTTGTGCTTAATAGTTTTCTTGGACCATAGCTGATATAATATAACAGATATTTTCTGTGGAGCTGACTATATCTGCAGTAAGCAGGGTCGAGTACGTGATCACATGTCCCAGTAGGTGACTCAGTCTTACCTTGATATTTTGTCACAGATTTGCGTTTATGTGTACTGCACTGTATTACTTGCTGCAAAATTACAAAAGAAAATACCTTTCTGTTAGGCTGCTTGTGTTAATGAACTGCGCCTGGAAGTGTGAAGGGTGTTTCTATACACTATATGATAGTATCCGACAGGTGCTCCTGCTCACGCAGAGACAGATTTGTTGACACGACACACTCCTGAATGCGTTATAAACACCTCCTTCCTCTGGTGAAGTGTGTGTCAGTCTCAGAGAAGGAAAGCTTAATCTTATATCTTAGATAAACACCAAGTAAAACAAATTCTAGGCAGCCAAATGTACACTTTCTCTTTCTAAGCTTATCAACCATGCATGAGCACTTATAGGTGAGGATGGCCACATGGTAAGTGATGACACAAAGTGCTTATTCTTATTGGTGAAAAAGAACTGTCACTTTGGGCAATAGTGACTTTTACATTTTAGATAAAGAAGAATGACACTTGAGGTGATTTTGGAAATCAAAAAGTGACATTTTCTCAAGACTGAGTGATGCCTGACTCCTGGTACATCAGTAGGACTCCCAGAATAACCACCTGCCTTTTAAACCCTCTCAGGCACTTAACTGGAAGAGCCTAATGAGGAGACCATCCTTAAACACAATATGTTTTTATACAAACCCCACCACACAAAACAGAACGGAGAGAATAAATATTTACACAAATGTATGCACATTCTCTGAGATAAATAATTCAATAACACTTACTCTACATAATCAGTCAATATTGCATCTTATCCTAGGCCTCCTCCCTTCCTCGTTACAAAGGTGTTTCTGCAACAGCTTTTAAGCAGTTAACTTGGCCAGGCTGCTCTTCTGGGTCCTCCATCCTTGCCAAGGAGACAACCAGGAATGGGAAACATACTTGTCTTACTCAACATATACTGGTGTCACATTTAGTGGATTAGTGAACAGTGCTAATTAAAGTTCTATTCTTTGCATAGGAAGGATGACCAGTCCCACTCTGCAAAGCAGCACTACAAAGTTCAACATATCCATTCACCTTCATAAAGAACAATACAGTAATACATTTGTGTATCGCTTCTGCACGAATCAATCAGTCAATGCATTCATATATAATCCAACACGAGGTAATGGGACCTCTGGGTCTCCATTACAAGAACATATGAACATGTAGGGAAACATGTATTGTTCTGCATTTGGCTGAGTTTTAAACATTAGCAGCAAAGTCGGATGATAAGTGTATGTGTGTCAGCTGTTTTACTTTAGTGGGGGGAAATAAAACTTTCCAGCATGCTGAATCTTTTATTTTGCAGCTAAATAGAAAAGAAAAAACAAGTAATAGTGAGGAGTACATTTAGATGTGTGCTGTAGAATAAAATGCACAGAATGGATTTAATCCAGGAAGACCCTCTTTCTGCTCCATTCCACCTCCACTCTTGTTCATACCCATATAATTACATGTACAACTCTTGGTAGACACTTACACCAGCACTCATTTGGACCTTGGCCATGCCTTCAGGCCTTCCCAATCCCTTGGTTCTCAGCCCTGTCCCAGTGGCTCTCAACCCAGTCCCAGCCTCCCTCTGCTGGGAAGCACAGGGAAACGGCTTCAGCTATTATCTGAAGCTAAATCACTAGATTGCTGTTCCGTCCCCTTTGTTGTCTCTGCAATGCTATTATCACTGATGGAATGTAGAATTAGGTGGTATGCATATTTTACATACAAACACTTCTACAAATTGATTGCAACCTTGTTCCTTCAGTGACTGGCTTTATGTTTTTTCTGATGTATTTTGTATTACTGCTGGTTTTGAATTGAATGCATGTTACCTATCCATAATTCATGTCATCTGCAATCTTAAATCTGTAATCTCTAGCTTTCGTTTCGATTTGTACTGCAGAATAGCCTGTATGTCCTGTGTGTGTGTGTGTGTGTGTGTGTGTGTGTGTGTGTGTGTGTGTGTGTGTGTGTGTGTGTGTGTGTGTGTGTGTGTGTTCTAAAGATTATTTTATAGATCAATGCCTCCACTCCTTAGGTTTATGAAAGCAGTAATGTTTAATCCAAACAGGAAAGGTGCTGGTTGGTGCTGGACGTGAATATGTGTGAAGATATTATATATGAAAGGTCTCCTTGACAGTGTGTATGACAAGTGGGCATTCTAGTCACGTTTTTCTTTGCACCTCCTGCATGGCATTTATCCATCATCTCATTGGTTGGCATGCCTGGCTCCTGCCATCATCACCATGGCAATGCAAGTGTCCTCCCAGTAGCCATCACCATGGCAATGGGAGTGTCCCCCAGCAACTACCCGCATGGGCCAAATGTAAGCCTCTTAAACAGAATCACCATGGTAATACATGCCTTTTGAGGCCACGGTATGTCCCATGTATGCCTGTTAGTGTGTGTGTGTGTGTGTGTGTGTGTGTGTGTGTGTGTGTGTGTGTGAGTGTGTGTGTTAGTGTATGAGTGTGTGTGTGTGTGTGTGTGTGTGTGTGTGTGTGTGTGTGTATGTGTGTGTGTGTGTGTGTGTGTGTGTGTGTGTGTGTGTGTGTGTGTCAAAAAGAGGAAAAAGACAGCAATATTAGCAACATCATCTGCCATGGTTTTCCTTCTCCAACATGCCTCCTTCTCCTGTCATTCTGGTTGGTTGTGTCCCTGTGATGTCCCTGTGTTACTGCAGTGGGTGAGAGCCTGTCCTGAGTGGGGCTGGGTGGGAGGCTTTAGTGCTACTGATGGAGCCCCAGTCCATTCATCCAATTGCTGATACTTGGAGTCCTTCTGGGAGCTGACCAACCCTGTCTGCTTAGGACATCATCTAGAGTCAGTGTCCTGACACACAATAGTGAAAGCTGACAAAACCATGGGGGGCAAATTCAGGAGCAGCCCGGCTGCAGATAGAAGCATGCCACTGCTCCAACAAGACATGTACATGACAAATGCAGTGACACTCTTGTAAACAAACACTGTCTTTTATATGCGCAAATATTTACACAGTATAGACACACACTTGTGCAAAATGTGCCGTTACACTTCTGTAAAGACCTGAGCTCATGCACACACAGTTAATTGTGCATATTCATGAGCATGCATACAGGGTGTTTCGTTTCGCAAGGCTGACTTTTATTGTTTCCCTAGTGTGTACAGGGTATGTGTGCTGATGACGCACATGAGCAGGTTTATATAAAGTGCATGTGTGAAAGCATGTGTCTGCATGTGTGTGTGCATTTAACTCAAGAGCCTGGTGGGCACCAAGAAGCATAGCTTTAAGGTATGATATGTTAATAAAATGTGTCAAGATGTCTGGAACCCTATCTCTCTTTATAAACAAACTTACAGCCTGAGCGCTGCTAATTAGGAAGCCCATCTGTTCAGTTTAGCAAAGTTGTAGAGATTTACCAGGGAAACTGTAAAAAGACAAGCTCACTTTAATACGGCAGATGACAAATGTTAAAAAAATCCAAATTTCAATTTTCCTACCTTCAGTATATTGTTGCGTCTTGTTCCACACACACACACACACACACACACACACACTCACACACACACACACACACACACACACACACACACACACACACACACACACACGCACACACACACACACACACACATATATACACACAAGTAGAGTAGGATAGATTCTGAATTGATATTATTAACACCTATGCTGCTCAGTCTTCGTGGAAAAAAAACTTGAAATTTTACTTTATTCTGAGTAAGTCACATTAAATACTGGATTCCTCTTTTGTTCTTTATTTTATTTTATTTTATGTTATTTTTATTTTATTGTTGCATTATCCCATGTAACCTTGTGTAGGATCAAAAATAGAAGTATAGAAGTATAGAAAATGGATGGATGTTACGATAACTTAAGATTGACCAGTATGTGTTTTTCTACAGCCAATTCCAATTATTAAATACAAATAAACATGGATTCGTATTTACAGTCCTACTACACTCACACACAGCGCATATTTGTATGTATATATGTACATAAAGACACTTTGTTTTCTTTATCTTTTATCTAATGGACTATATTAGCGCAGCCATACGTCAGCAGGACAGCAGCGTTTGCTGCGATGCAGTGCATAAATACGTACAGCAACACTCCCCAAACAGCATCTTTCAAAACTGTGGACATTTGCTGGGAGAACATTAACTGCTGGGGCCCAGGTTTCGCATGCTAAGCACTCTGCAGCTAAGTCTAATATACGTGTTTATGACTGGGCGAGTTTGAATTTGCTTGTATTTTTGCATGTGTGTGAGTGTGTGTGTGCGGGTGTGTGGGTGTCTGTGCTAGAGTCGGGTGGAGGGGGGCACAGGGAGTCCATCTGCTCTCTTCTGCTCCTCTGCACTGATATGAGATTACGTTAATCTGGGTACTTGTCAGGACAGGTTAGTGAAAGCAGACGACTGGGTGGGACTCATGCTAAACAGGTTGGCTCGGAAACGGCTGTTTTTGCTCTCAGACTCTGCAGTGACGGTTTTGGCACCGGCCACAGGACGGGAAGCAAAGACAGCCCCGTACCTGCAGTGGATTTTCTGCACTGCAGACCCACTAATATTGCATTGGCGTCTAGAAAATACATTTTCAGCTCTACCTCTTCAGGTGTCAGAGGAAAATAAACGTTTTCAAAATATCTTATTTCACTTTAAAATTGCTTTTTAAATAATCTAATGATGGTGTTCTGCATGTGAATTAAATTTCTTTAAGGTGAGTTACTTTCCTATATCTCTTTGTTGCCCATCAAGTGTCAGTTTTTGAGTATTCACGTGTTTATATATCAAAAAGGGTCGGCCCATTGTGTCCCCGTGAATCACCTATGTAGCGCTGGCTCATCTTTCAAGCCTCCCCAGACATTTTATTCTATTAAATAGCCTCTCTAAATCCTGTCCCGCATCCTGTGCACCTCTGAAGTTGTTTTCTCTGAGAGCAGTTTAAGGCCGTAATGTTTTTGTAACTTGTTATGCTAATTAGACTGGCCCTCTTGGACTGTGTACCACTGAGAAGGATTTATTGCTTGTTTGCATAGACGGGAAGAAAAGGAAAAAAGAAGTTAGAGTAATTAATCCCGTTAACCAAGGATAATTGGGCAAAAAATAGCCCAGCCACTGGCGCTGACTGGGAGGAGCTGTAGTTAACCCTGTTTCCTGTGTTTTATTTCAAACTTAATGTTTCCTCTTGTTCAAACTTCCTCCCAGGATTCCTGCTAATCCCCTTGCTTGTGTCCCATTGGTGGATTGTGCCAGAGTTGGGGGCCAGAGAGCAGAGGCGCCTCCATCCAGTCAAAAACCATGGAGGGCTTCCAGTGAGTGCGTAGTTTGTTCAGAGCCAATGAAGACAACACATTTGATAAGATATCTCAAAAACTGTTTACTGTCAATAACTGTTTACTGTCAATAACTGTTTACTGTCAATAACTGTTTACTGTCAATAACTGTTTCCATTTTGAATTCATATACACACACATGTGTGTGTGTGTGTGTGTGTGTGTGTGTGTGTGGTGTGGTGTGTGTGTGTGTGTGTGTGTGTGTGAGTGTGTGTGAGTGTGTGTGTGTGTGTGTGTGTGTGTGTGTGTTGTGTGTGTGTGTAAGTGTGTGTGACTGTGTGTGTGTGTGTGAGTGTGTGTGTGTGTGTGTGTGTGTGTGTGTGAGTGTGTGAGTGTGTGTGTGTGTGTGTGTGAGTGTGTGTGTTTGTTTAACAGTGGTTCCAAACATTTTTCTGTCATTAAATTCAGGCTTTAATGATATAGAAATATGTTTTATGGCAATATTCTGCTCTTAGGTGTATCTAATTGAAATCTTCAAAAAATATAAACAACATATGTTTTGAAAGGCATTACATTAATTAGCATACTGTGGACAATTAAATTTTGCCATTTAATGACCTTATTAACTGTGGTTAAGCTTTGTCTTT
This sequence comes from Xenentodon cancila, assembly GCA_014839995.1. Taxonomy (NCBI): domain Eukaryota; kingdom Metazoa; phylum Chordata; class Actinopteri; order Beloniformes; family Belonidae; genus Xenentodon; species Xenentodon cancila. The sequence goes on along the minus strand of CM026200.1, from coordinate 1,099,945 downwards.
CTCCCTACTGTTTTGCATTAACATGTTTTTATAGGAACCAACATTATCCAGCTTTAACAGAGGAATTCCCATGCACAAAGCCTTTTATGATCAGCTGCAATAACAGGCAGTGCTAACTCGTTCCATACCCACAGTCCTCTCCCTCAGGAGAAACACTCATCTGTTTTTGTCAGTACCATGCCGGGACTGTAACCGGAATAGGCAGATCCTAATTTCATCCACTTTCAAGGAATTTACAGACTTAAACAAGATCTCCTTTAAGAAGTATTTGTGAAAGAACAATAATACAAAGGAAAAATATGAAGGGAAAACTGTTTCTGTTCTTCAAATGATCTGAGCAGTGTATCTAAGGTCTGCCAGGTTATTAAGAGAATGTGAGAAGATACAAATCTATTTTCAAAAACAACCTCTGATGTAGTGCGTTTTTTCTCTTCTCTCTCTCTCTCTCTCTCTCTTATTTGAAATCTCATTTTAATGCAAATGGTAACAGATTCTGTTTTTTGATCAAAAAAGCTTTTATTGCTTTATTTGATTTGACTCACGTTAGTTCTCTTTTTTCCTTCAAAGCTCGTTGCTTTTATTTCCTTCTTATGATTTTCTTTCTACCTCTAAAACCTGGACTGCCATTTGAAAATGCCCCACTGACATGAAACGCAACAAGCAATTTTGCCGCATTAATATAAAAATTCAGCACTTCTGGGCTGTTGTTACTAATTGCTGTTTTGATTGTTTTTAAGTCCAGTTATTATCCACATTAGGTCACATTAAGGCCAAGCATGCCAAGACAAAGTCAGGTAATTAAGAGGGTCCAGAATCCCTGTCCAGAGACACTCGACTTCATTAATACTGCTAACTTAAATCAACTGTCACAAGTTAGCAGAAAATCTATGTTTTTCTCAATGTGAACTTGTAGGCCTGCACCCCCACCCCACCCCCACCCCACCCAAACTTCCCAGTAGGCTGTTTAGCATCCACAGTATGGCTATTGTCACTGTCAGCCGTAAGATAAGAGACAAGGGCAAGGCAGAGGAGAGGCTAAAGGAGGAGGAGTTTGTCGGGGAGCGAGCACTTGACATACCCTCTTGCAAACAAAACTCCCCATTAATTACCCCCTAAAAAATAATTATCTTCTTGATTTGTTTGCTCTGTCTGGCCACATTTCCTATTGTGTTGGCTTTATGTCATACTCCATTTGTTTACTCATTTATCTGGTTTTTGTTTTGTTTGTTTGCTCCTCCCCCTCTCTGCTTGCACCATATGGTTGCAGATCAAATAATGACAAACATTTTGCCCTTGCAAGTTTTTGCAATTTGCAGTTTCCAAATGTGAGACCTGTTGAAAGCAGGAGTGATAATGGACATGCACTACCCCCCGGCGTTTTTTTTCCAACCATATCTCCCTTCAATTAATGCTACAGCGGGAGTTTCATGTAATAACACTTGCACTTCTGAGCTGTCCGCATGAGGAAGGGAGAGGAGAGGGAGATGGGAGAATACAGGAGGGAACAGAGGGATGTGGCTAAGGATGGGGAGAGACAGACAGTGGGAGATAAACAATTAAAAATGGGCTGGGATGCCATGAGTGGCCTGCATTGTTTGGCCATGTGAATGTTGCGTGTCAGATAAAAAGAGTAGAGAGGGAGTGAGTGCGATGGTGGTTGGTAGAAGCATGCTAAGCTTGTCTGTCATTATTGCTGAGCACAATCAAACTGGTGCCAGCAGGATGGAGAACACGTTGACAGCTGTAATTACCCATCGCCATAGTGATCACTTTTGGCCTGCCGGGGATGGCCGGTGGAGCCCCTCAGCACATGAGCCTTTAATCAGATTGGGCTGTCAGTTGTCAGGTAGACATGGGTGGGCTGGGCACTCTGTATTTGCACTGTCTTGGGTTCCAAGGTGTCTTTAATTAGGTATTTTCATCAAAAAGAAAACCCCATTAGAGCTTAAAAAATCTAGCAAATTAGATACCTCAACACTGAATGTAACAGGAGGAGGAGGAGCTCCAAAAACGCTAATCCACTTATCTCTGTTTACAGAACTGGAGCTTCTTTTTGTGGTCATTTATTGTACACATTACATCTCACAGGATGTATTATCTACAGCATCCCTTTGACTCTTGTTGTAACAGCAAACAAATCCATTGTTTCAGTGCTGCCAGCTTTTTTTTATTTTTGTTTGAGTGCAGTGCAATGTTATGAAAGTTAGGTATTTAATTTCTTTGTTACACAAATACATTTATTGTGATGTGCCATTGCACCATTACCTCTATGAAGCCTGAGGAAAATAAGTGAAAAAGAAAATGCTATTCTGTTATTATTATGAAATATCTGTCCTCTTTCCTAAAGAGACGTACACGACTGAGTCTGTAGGTAGCGATGCTGTGGTCCATGATGGTGCAGCACTTAAAGTAAGGGAGAATGCCAGGTACAGTCTGATAATGTCAGTGTGATAATTAGTGCAGAGAGGCTTAAACCAGCAGCCCATGGGGAGACGGCCCCTGGTGTGGAGAGATGGCACACAGCTGGATCATACTTAATGAAGTAATTAAATATTATTTTGCCAGTTAGCTGAAAATTAGCCAGAAATTAAAACATGGATAAACACGACACTAAATGGACATTATAAAATTAAATTAAGGGAATTCCTTTTTGTTCCAAACTCTAACAGTCTAATAATGGAGGATAATTAAATTCTGTTCTGACTAATTAATGATTTTCACTATCTGATGCTCATTTTCCATGCTGTAGGTTTTAAGGGGCGCTCTGTTTTTCCTATCTTTTCATGCTCCGTACACACACACACACACACACACACACACACACACACACACACACACACACACACACACACACACACACACACACACACACACATAAATCTAGAGATTGTAAAAGACACCTTGTCAAGACAAAATTGATTATTGGTCATTGGTCGTTTTCATTTTCTTTTCAATGAGCTTCTTTAGAAAGTCAAGATTGACTTTTTTCCCCTCGAACTAACTAAGATTCACGCAACTCAAATGCACAAAAAATCTGAATTTTGGGGGGTTTGAGATCTTTGGGACAGATTTGGCAATGTGTTTTTAAAGAGTAGTTGTCACAAAAAGTAATTTACTCTGATTTTGATCTTAATTTACTTTGTCAAAATTTGCCATTAAAAGCTATTAAATCTTAGTACTAATTAGCAAGTGTCAACCCACCTCAAATAGATTATATTTATCAGCGACTAGTTATTCATCATTGTTTTTATCCTGTTACAGGTTCTGTCTCAAGTAGACAGACCCAGAATGATCTTTATTTGCCAGGTTTGAGCAAACAAACCAGCAACTTGATGGCAGTTTTTGTTTCTCAACTTTAGCAAGAAATAAAATAAGCAAATAAAATGAAGTAAAAGTTAGTGCATTAAAAAACATGTACACTATGTACAAGACAGAACCAACATTTAAACACATGAGGATATTGATATTGCACAAATATTCCTCAGACTTTCTTTTGACTAGATTGTGTAAGTATAAGCGAACAAGCACTCTGTGATGTCACATGTAAATTTCTGAATCTTTATTCACAGGTCAGAAGTCAATACAGCACTTCAACCACTGCCAATCAACACCCCTAAATATGTTTTACATAATCTGACCTACTGAGGTACATAAAAATTCCTCCCATGCAGTTGTTATGCATGAAAAATCAAGCTATGAAGACCAAAATCGTTTGCTGAACCAGGCTGTAAAAGTGTTTATATTATGCTGCAACGTTCCTAGTCATTGGCTGAGCTGACTGTCAATCAAAAGAATCAGAATCAGATTGGCTTTATTGACAGTGTCAGTTAACAGGTTCACAGATTAGAAAACTCCTCTGATTTAAAGGTGTAAACACAACAAAAAATAAACTAAGATAAGTAAAAGATAAAGTAAAATGAGAAAAAAGGATGTTGAATTAAAATATGGCAAATAAAATAATGTGAAAATATATGCTATGTGGCATAGCCTCATATTATATATACATTTATTTATAGATACATTTATTTATAGATACATTTCTTTCTTTATACAAATTCACCTAATCTGATTAATAGGAAAATGACCCCCCTCGGAGTTGTTATGGATGTGAAATAAAACATAATAAGCCAATACATTTATTTTAAACAATGCTGTAAATACGTTTATTAAAAACTGTTTAAAAACGGGGGATGTGTAATTGAACTTTATTTTCACTTTCAGGACATGTCTTTGACATATAATAATACAACAACCATTTGTTTATAGCAAGAATAATTGTCTGCTCTTGTATTATTACAATTTGAATAATATATTTTTAAAGTCAAATGAAAAATTAACTGTAACTATGAAAATCTTTCAATTGCTTGCGAATGCAGAATGTTATTAATCGACAGCCCTAACACACACACACACACACACACACACACACATACATATATATATATATATATATATATATATATATATATATATATATATATATATATATATATATATATATATATATATATATATATAGGTGAAGGTGACAGTAGTGCCCGTGGTGATCGGAGCACTCGGGGCAGTAACCCCCAAACTGGAAGAGTGGCTGCAGCAGATCCCCGGAACAACCTCAGATATCTCAGTCCAGAAAAGTGCGGTGTTAGGAACAGCAAAGATACTGCGCAGAACCCTCAAGCTCCCTGGCCTCTGGTAGAGGACCCGAGCTTAGAAGGGACACCACCCACGGAGGGTGAGGAAAGATTTTTTATATATATATATATATATATATATACATATATATATATATATATATGCTTAAGTGTGTGTGAACCCACTCAGTGTTTGTATCAGGGTCAGGCTGACAGCCACAAACCTCATGAGCGAATGATGCAACAATAATGCCATACTGGCTCGGACGTCACTTGGATCAACAGGTCCACATCGGTTGTTGGGGGACCAAAGCACAATAATGTGAAATGGCCTCCTGGAATGAGACATACATGGACTAGAGAGGGAAGCAAACCTGATGAAAGAAAATACATACACAGAATGTGGGACCTTTGTATGCTTCGAAACCCAACATCTAAATTAACCAAGATATACCTGGATGGCTTAGTGCTTCAACATCTGGTTCGGGATCGTAACAAGAGATGAATGAGGCACAGAAACAATGCTACATCAAGGGAGGGGATGGATGCAAGGTCAAGGCAGATATGTCGTCCTCACATTCGGAGAATGGGTACCAAGCTCAGATAACCTCAACACAAGGCTGACCTGAGAAAGAAGACCATAACAAAGCTGGATGGCTTGAGCTGATGTGACTTCAAAACCAACTAAGAGATAGAGTACCTTCTGAAAGTCTGCTAGAAGATGAAAATGTGGTGCTACTAACAATACCTACTTGGAACATAACTGAGACCAATCAGCTGGTGTATAGCACAGAGATGCTGGGATACAAGATCAACAACACAGGTAAGAAGCAGAGTCCTCCATTGAAGAGAAAGCTGGAAACTAAGATCAAAGCTGTATGAAGATAAATAAACCAGTTGGCTGATCAGCTGAAAGGGGCAATGATAAAACAACTGCCTAAGAACTAGGATATACAGCAGAGGTATCAGAATGCCATTTGGGTTGGAAACGGCACCCAAATAGTATTAAAGAGGAGCAAAGTGATCACAAGTTAGGGGTTTAAGCTACTGGAGGGCAACATATCAAAGCTGCAAATACCTGGGGATTCCCAAGCAGATGGCTACGAGGAGGCTGCAAAAAGTCGACCACAGCCAAGGACCTGAACAGAGTAAAGAAAATCCTGAGGAGCCAGCTGAATGGGATGAACAAAGTCTGGGCCATCAACACACATGCCCTACCAGTAATCAGGTTACCAGCTGATATAGTACACTGACTACAGAAAGAGAGTGAAGCCACTAATATCAAGACACAAAAACTTCTCACGATATATGGATGATTTCATCACTAAGACTGTACATGAGGTGGGAGGGAGGGAGACCAGGGATTAGTGAGCATCAAAGCCACCATCCAGGATGAAAAACAAAGATCTAAGAATACATCAGGAAGATGTATTCCTACCCCTAAGGATAAGCCACTAAGTGAACGTATCAGACTCTAGAATTCCAGAGAGGAGGAAGAAGACATGAAGGAGGGTCTGTCAGTAGGAAGTTACCAAACTTTCTTTTATGCCAATGGACATCATGTACTATTGACAGATCGAAGAAGTGGCTGACATCAAGAAATCCTTGTAGTAGCTGGAAAAGGTTGGTGTGAAGGACAGCACAGAGGCATTAATCATAGCAGCACAAGAACAATAGAGCCAGGATCTACTACACCAGACAAGACCCCAGCTGCAGACTGCATAAAGATGCCCCAGAGACAATCCAGCACATAATAGTGGGATGCAAAATGATGGTAGTCCCAAAGTCAAGATGGGAGATACCTCCACAAGTGGTGGAGAAAAGAAGAGCAAACATCCGGTGGAACTACCAGATCCAGATCAACAAACTGGTGATGAATACCCAACCTGACACTGTGGTGGCCGACAAACTCCAGAAGAGAGCGATGGTGGCTGACGTAGCAACCCCAACCCACAGCAACATCCAGAAGGAACATGAGAAATGGAAGAAATACTAATCTATCTATCTATCTATCTATCTATCTATCTATCTATCTATCTATCTATCTATCTATCTATCTATCTATCTATCTATCTATCTATCTATCTATCTATCTATCTATCTATCTATCTATCTATCTATCTATCTATCTATCTATCTATCTATCTATCTATCTATCTATCTATCTATCTATCTATCTATCTATCTATCTATCTATCTATCTATCTATCTATCTATCTATCTATCTATCTATCTATCTATCTATCTATCTATATTCCTATTTCCCCTGACCTCATCTCTGGTCTAGCCCCTCTGGATTCGTCTCCTGGACTGGCTTATCTGCTTCTCCGTCTATATTTGTGACTATGGTGCCATAATGTGTTTAAAATGTTTCCCAAAGTAATCTCATGTTCTTTTCTCAGACAAACTAAAGATCTTCTGCACAACGTTGATGCTCAAAGAGCCAGCCTTAATTAGATGTATTTTTGTAACAAATTACATATTTACACATTTACATATTTGATATTCACATCAGCTTTTTTAAATTATCAGTGTAATAATAATAATAGACCCACGGTAGAGCAGAAGTTTAACTAACATTAAACATTAAACATTTATTTATTTTTTCTTCCCTTTCTTGTCAGTGTGGACATCTGTATGTACGATGCACCCCGAAATTAGTCTCTGCTTTTAACCCATCAACTAGTTTCACTAGTGAGCAGTGGGGCTGCTAGCAGGGCAGCGCCCCGGGGAGCAATTGGGAGTTAAGGGCCTTGCTCAGGGGCCCCCAGTGATTTTCCATTGGCAGCCCTGGGCTTGAACCTGGGTCCTCCACGCCCAAGCCCACCACTGTAACCACTAGGCCACCACTCCCCCTTATGCTGTCAAAATTAATGAATTTGTTTGATTAAACCCATCCAGCCTTTTATCAACGTGTATATGTAACTACAGCATTATTGTGAATATAGTGGTGGTCCTGGGTGAGAGTGTCGATTATCTGCAATGGTGATCGGCTTATTGACAAAAACAAAAACACACTTTAGTCCTACCAGAGGATCCCTGTTTCAACTTTTGTCTAGAATCCCTCTATCATCATCTATCATCATCAAGTTTACTCTTTCTCATTCTGGAGTTTGGGGATTTTTCATTTGTTTAGTCTTCATGTTACATTTCACAAGTCACATGAACAACGAATAAGTGTGTGTGTGTGAGTGTGTGTGTGTGTGTGTCTGTGTGTGTGTGTGAGTGTGTGTGTGAGTGTGTGTGTGAGTGTGTGTGTGTGTGTGTGTGTGTGTGTGTGTGTGTGTGTGAGTGTGAGTGTGTGTGTGTGTCTGTGTGTGTGTGTGAGTGTGTGTGTGAGTGTGTGTGTGTGTGTGTGTGTGTGCGTGCGTGCGTGTGTGTGTGCGTGTGTGTGTGTGCGTGCGTGTGTGTGTGTGTGAGTGTGTGTGTGTGTGTGTGTGTGTGTGTGTGTGTGTGTGTGTGTGTGTGTGTGTGCGTGTGTGTGTGTGTGTGTGTGTGTGTGTGTGTGTGTGTGTGTGACTTTCATCAGTCCTGTGTGAGTTAGCCACAGTGAGATTCTTGCTGTGAGAAGGGAGGAATATGGCTTAAGATGGTACACAAATATCTCTGGATGTAACAGAAAAGGAGGTCAGGCTCATTCTGAGTGATACTTGAACCCAGATTAAGTTCCACTGATTTGATATCTAATATTGGACTTTTCTATCAAGTGCTTATAAACATACATGGAGCCATTTAAGGTCAGTTTTCATATGTGTTTTGAGGTGTTCCCAATGTCCAGACCTACAGCTGAACAGGTGGAGGTCTCCAGTATATAATGCCTGCTTTACATGTGGATGACCTATTTTTAGAAGAAATATTGCTAATGGATGAGGGTGTACAAGTCAATCCTGCAAAAAGTGTGCAGGATTGTCATCTCCTGTTACTTTGTTCCACCTGCAAAGGTCAAATAACTCACCCTTATATAATCTTTAAAATTTTTAGTCTTGTATGAAATTAGTCTTGACTGTTTTACAGGTGAAGTAGGTTACAGGTTGACTTCATTCTGAAAGTATAAAACCAAAGCACAGCAGCCTCTTCCTCCTAACCACTATCACAAACCGCACCTCCAGTACACTGGAGCCCACTGTTACACAGGCAGAAAGAAAACATTTGGACCTGAGGATGGATGATGCAGAGATCTTTCAAGCCATTTTTAATGATACAAACCATTATACAGTGCAACATGTCCCAGAAAACAGCACTACTGACCAGATGGTCCATGTTACAAAGGCTCTCCTGTTATCGGCTGAAAGGTAAATCTCTTGAGATTGCAACAGTGCAGTGTGACCACTCTTCTACAAAAACCCACTGAGCAAGCAGTTAAACAACAGGAACAAAATCCTGCCACTTTCTACAAGCAAACTGAATTGAGTCATCTCTGAATAGCCGATGGTATTTCCCCACCATAAACCGGTTGAATACTTTGAATGACAAGACCTCAGTTCAATCAGCTGCCACTATCAAGGAAACGCCACACCAATATGAACTCCTGTTTTACCTCGTACTTCCTACAACATCCAGTCTTCTTTGGCTATAGCCGTCTCCCTTTCAGCTCACACCAGTTTGTGGTTTCATCGCTATGCCAAGGCAACTTGCATGCATTAGCACTGACAACTAATGGCAGCTCCAGTCGCATGTGGACAGTATTCATGAGAGGAATTTACTAACTACTGTAGAAACAAGCTGACATTTCTGTTGATTGGCAGAAAGGGTGATGATTAAATAAATAATTTTCCTAGGCTCGAGTCAAGTAATTGTTTGTGGGGTTTTGTGTTTTGTCTTTAATATTAATAATACATGCCTTTCAAAACACTTAAGGACACTTTACACAGAACATCAGTTATACAAATACCAACAAATGGACCACAGATTATAACATAAGTGATCTGAGTGCGCAAGATGGTGTGTCAGGGTAGCAAGAGGTCTGAGAGGCATGGAGGAGCTAGATCATGGGAGGCTTTGAAAGTGAGTAGTATAATTTTGAAATCGGTTCGAGAGTAAACAAAGAGCCATTGAAGCTGCTTGAGGATGGGTGTGAGGTGTTCTGAAGAAGAAGTTCTGGAGATGATACGAGCAGCTGAGTTATGTAGGGACTTGTGTGGTGTGCGTTTTGGCTGCACAAAACTCAGCCAAAGACCTTTGTGAAGAAATGAATGTGGATACAGCGCTTACAGAAAACAGGCTGGGGCCTACAAAGAGACACTTTTCATATGAGCCCCCTGATAAACCACGACAAGACACCCCAAAACCCTGGAGGTGACTTTCTTTAATATGGTGATGGATGCTGCAATCACAGCTCTGAAGGACAGATCCCGGAGTCCTGGGGATGTGGACAACATTTGGTTTTCTGACTCTTTGTCATCATGATCGTCAAAGCAGAGGCTAGTGAACACACCTTAACTTGTGATGGACAGCCAGATTTTGATGGGGAAGAACCTACTGGAGAGCTGAGAAACCTAGCAGAGCTGCCATCAACCAGGTTGACTGCTTTGGAGTTGCTGACGTTCATACAGGCAAAGAAGCTCTCACAAATTTACCCAAACTTGTTAGTTGCTCTTCACATCTTAGTCACAGTTTATTTAGCAGAGAAGATCGTTTCCAAACTCAAGTTATTTAAACCTCAGTCATGTCAGCGAGCCTCAGGAAGTCTCAGTGGTCTGACTGTAATCAGCATCGACCACGACGTTGGCATTATCATTGAGGAGTTTGCAGCACTGAAGGTCAGAAACCTGAAACTGGGACTTGAGAAATGCTTATTGTTTATTCACCAACCACAGCTCAGCAGCTTTGTATGTACCCAAGATCTATATAGTTATTTATAATTTGATGTTCTCTTTAGTGTTAACACTTGCCATTTGACATGCTTCATTCCTGCAATTCAGGGCTATCTGATTAGTAATAAAAGCAACTTTATTAAAATCCTTTAAGGCGGGAAAAATGTATGTATTTTTTAACATATATTGTTTTTGGGGGTGCTGCTGTCGAGGTTTGCCTAGGGCTCCACTTGACCTTCGACCGGCATGGCAGTGAAAACAGACATGCTTTTAGACTTGGTGGGTTTGGGATCGAGTGGGCAGGTGGACAACTTAGTTTTTTTTAACAAGGCAGGTGATTTCAGAAGCACACCTAAGTTCGAAGGTGGAGAGCTTAAAGAAGGTGAGTACACAGCGAACGGAGTGAGCAGCTGACTCTGATACACAAAGTGTGCAGTTGCTGAAATCTGGTAATAAAAAAGTAATAAAACTGTTGCAGAGTGTCTGAATACTGATGGGTAGCTGTATCAGGGGATTTTGTGATGGTGTGGAGTGTGGAAAACAAGTTTCCTTTATCGGCATTTCATCTGCACTTTACATTTCCTCAGCCCCCACAGATGTTCTTCATATTAATCTCAGAACATGTTAATAAGTTATTAACAGAATGTAAAAACTATTTTGACCAATAAAAAAGAAAAAAGAAAGCACCTTGAAAAGATGATCCATCCTTCCTACATCTTAAATCTAATTAGATCCAAGAACATTTCTGCTTTTGAGACTTTTCTTTTTCTGTGAATCACTTTTGGTAACAAAAAAATACAAAACCCATAGAACAAATAAAACATTAACATTGCTTTATATCTAATATGTGTGTTCCTTTGGGTTAATGTGCTTACCTAAATGATTAAATATTAAGATTCTGTTTATTGAAAAGAAAAGCAGAATACTTCTGTAATAATCAGTTACTCTGCTGCCGTTTGACATGATCAGTTGCTGTAAATTTCTTACGTTTAAATTTCATGTCGTGTTTTATAAATCCACATTTTTGATCCAAGCAGTCTGCAGTGAAACACTTTTACTGAGTGTATTGCAGGAAACCGGTGATCTATAGCACATATCACTGAGCACAATATTATCATCTTAATGTGGGGATCAGCATGATGCATCAGAAACAACAGGAGGAAGCCACTCACCACTATATCCTGTTTGTTGTGCTGCTGCTACTCCACTTGCTCACCATGCAGTAATAAACAAATAAAGTGGGAAAAATTAACCCCCCTGGAGCCACTGTGGGCATTTCACATCACTCACCCGGTGCTCCCCAGCTGCTTCTGTGCGAATGGTGTGTGTGTGCGCACATATATTTTGGGCTATGTGTCCATGTAGAGGCATAAAAGTGATACTGTAGAAGGCCCTTACGAAGATGAGATTTGTAAAGGATGTGTGAACAGAGGAGATGTATTCATATTATCCATGTTTTTAACAACAGGTGAAAAGAAATAGTGACCTCCTCTTGTAAATAATATTCATATGGCACTTTATTAATTATGTAATTACTCACACAAAGAGCCAAATACTTCTTTGAAAGTTAAAATCTATATTCTTGTTTTGTTGGAAAAGGTGTGCTCATCTCAACAGATAAGAGCTACATATCTGAAATTCACTCCCGTGTATGTTTTCTACTGCAAGGTAGTAAAGTTGGTGCAAAAACAGTTGTGTAATTTCATGAAATGCGACTTCCATGTTAGTACGAATCTATCTCAGCTACCCAGAGAGCTGACAAGAGGCGGCTTCCCTATCTTAAAATTATAAAGAGAGAGGCCAAAATTAACACATAAATATAATGCTTCCCTTCTATTTTTTCTAAAACATCCAACTGCATTTTTTTTTTTGAACAATCCAGCAAAAAACAAAAAAGGAGAAAACACAAACAGACAAAAGGCACTGAAATTATACCTCTGTAGGTGATTTAGCTTAATGGCAAAATGAATCAGGAAAGTGGACCACAGAGGAGATGTTCCTTCTCAGATCTTCAGACACCCACACATACGAGTTCATACGAGTTCATACGAGTTCATACGAGTTCATACGAGTTCATACGAGTTCAGCCTGTGTGGGTCAGAATGGCAAATAAGCTTATTGCTTGTTGTTTCCTAATTAAGACTATAGAGGGGATTATGCTTCAAACATTACAGTATGAGTGCTTTTTCTTGCCCCTGCAGACAAGGTATGGGTTATCTCCAATGGTGGCATTGTCCCGTTATCATTCGGTAATGTTACTTTTCCAATGCAGCTGTCAGAATTCAGCAATGACAATTTATGTTTCTACGAAGTGCAGAGATGTCTCATCTAAATATGTCATGAGCAAAGAAGTTTGGCTTCACTCCCAATTCACATACCGATGCTTTTCTCAGAATGTGCTGGTTTATGAAATATAGTATTTTAAACAAAATCATGACCATTTGCCTAAAAAGAACGGTTCTTAGTCTATAAATTTAACCAGCCTTGGTGCCTAAATTAAACCAAACAGAGAGTGTTCAACAAAACTAAAAAAATAGATGTTCTCAGTGGAACTAAAAAGATGTCCCAGACAACAGGAGAAAACCTGCTGATGTCACGAAGGACTTGAAGGCAGCTCTCCAGGATGAAAACGCTGCATGTTTTTACATCATCACCATCATGACACTCACAAACAATGTGTATGTACTTCTACATGCTGCAGAAACATTTGCAGCCTGTGAAAAGACGACTGGGAGTCTGCTTCAGAAATGCAGATTACTTATCCAAATCTTACTCTTGGAACTGAGTAGCTTTGATTTTAGCATGATTGTGTCTCTCCCTGTCCTCCTTACTGTCTTCTTTGCTCTCGCATCCCCCAATTTTGCATTCTCTTTCTCCTTTCCCTAGTGCCCAAAGTAACCCCACCCCCCCACCCAAACCCCTTCTTTCTGTGTGTGTGTGTTTTCTTTTTTGAAATAAGCAGTATTCTCTGGTTTTGTTTGATCCTTTGACTATGCAGAGGCTTCATGTCTGGCCAGTGTTTTTGGATCAGCAGGTAGTCGCAGGCAAGCTGTTACAGGGGTCATCATTCTTCTCTCTCGCGCTGCTCCTCACACACAGATGGGGACCTGCTGAACTTTGCCAAAGGTTAGAGCCAAATTACTTATTTTAGGAATTTTTGTTTTATTGAAGCTTTTGAGAAGAGACAATGATTAAATGCTCATAAGAAACAATTGTCTGACATTTTCATTAATCACATTGAAGGTGATTTTTCATTAGCCCGGTTTTACTAAGAAATGTTTGAGCTCTTTCTGGAAATTTCCATCCTTGTAACTCTTATTTCTTGCTTTTAAGAAACACAATTATCTTCTGTTTGTCCTGATTGCAAATGTGTCCTTTTCTTCTCTATCCTGTGAGGGTTGAAAGAAGGGCCTGAAATGTGTGATGTCTGAAGAGCAGACACGTTGGCAGGCGTCCAGCTCATTGTACCCCAGTCTGGAGTGGGCAGCCGTGGCAGCTTTAACTCGCTGTACAGCAGACAGATGACAACTGCCGGCACGCCATTCAGGACCTCAGACACATCTCCTCACCATGTCTGATGCATTAGGAATGGAAATCAGTGTCTCTGTTAGTTTTACGGCCTGTTTTTTGTTGTTGTTGTTGTTGTTGTTAAATAGTAAATTTCCTTGTTTCTTTGAATTCTAGTAAGGGGCAGAATTCAATTTTTTTAACTGTTTCTTTGTTTTTGCTGTATTGATGCTTTTAAGTGTCCCAGCATACATTATGTAGCATATGTGGTTATGCATGCATCTGCATCTGCACGTGTGTGAATGAATTAGTGTGTTCACATGCATTAAGTTAAGTTAGGTGAACGTGATGGTTTAGTGTGGTTGGATAATTCAGTTGCCATCAGACTGCAGCATCTGCTATCAGATGTCTACTCACCAGGGATCCCAAATGGTGCTAGAGATGCGAGAATATCTGCTTTCACACTGCTGAACATGACATTTGAACGTGCATGTACATGCAAAAAGAAAAAGGTGGAAAAGAAAAAACTGTGCATGCACAAACACACACACCCTTCACAGACGCTGTGTGATAGCCGGAATGCAGAGCCTGAGGGCAGTTGTGTCTCTGATGTTTGTATTGTTTATTCTGTTGTCCCAGTGCATGTAGGAGATCCCTGCACACTTAGGCCTCACTCCTGCCTTCTGTTATGTACTGAGACTGGTGCGGACAGCAGGTTACAGTCCAGGAGAGCAGACTGGACAAACAAAGAGAAGTGGAAATAAAGGAGGCACAGATCGAAGAAGACAGAAGGAGTTCATTGGTTTATATTTTCTACTTATATCTGTTCACATACTGCTTCTTTTGCCTTTTTGGTTGGTCTTTGATCCTTTCTCCTCAGACCTCTGCCCCATGGGTCACCAGTTGACAGACAGCAAGAGTAGGGTGCCACCTCTCTTCTTATCCACTCTGCCCTAACTCTTTGCTGTTTGGGATAAGCACCGTATTGCAGCCAGGGAATCATTTGGGAACTCCAGGTAAGTGAACCGAAGCCACACAGATGTTAATCTCGCTTGGCACCCCTCAGACCTGCACCACACTCCTCTACCTCCTTCTAGGACCTCTTCCCCCTAAGTCTCTGAAATCTCATTGAAGAAGGTAAATTGTGTGTTGCAGTCTCTTGATTAAGTTTTTTTTATTAATGGGAGGGAGAGAGAGAGAGAGAGAGAGAGAGAGAGAGAGAGAGAGAGAGAGAGAAGGGGGGCATGCAGGAGAAATGGACGCAATTCACTTTCAGCTAGCAGGCAGGTGAGGTTCTCATCTCACTCTGCTCCTCACCTTACTCGGCTCTGCCTTCTCCTCCAACAATCCGGTTATCTGTGTCTATTACAGAAGAGTGGCTGGCAGCCTGGATAAATCCTCACACTTCCAGACATCTTTTGGGGCCCTATCAGCTGGGGACAGGACCTTGAGCCCTGATGAGAAAACTGGTGCAGGGAAATTGAATTAGCTATTGTGTCTGGGCCTTCATTGATTGCTATTAGAGTTGGCCTGGAGCTGGGTGAAGGAGGGATGAAAAGAGTTAAGCCTGTCTGAGTGAACTGCCCAGGTCAGTTTCAGAAAGAAGGGCTTAAATCATATCAGATTCAAACACTCGTGTCTCCTTCTCTAAATGAGAACGCTGAAAATCAAGAAATGCGGAAAAAAGCAAGGCCAGGTGCAGCGTGCAACATTTTTATTACAAAACAAGTCGTTTGTGGTGACAGTGGTTATACTTGCATGATTATGGAGGTATATGTCAGTGAGTAAGTCATGTTAGATGTGGATAACAATGTGAGTCAAAAGTCTATAAATGTGACAGGTCTTTTAGCTGGAGGTGATGGATGGAGTCTGTGATGCAGACGCTTCCTGTTTCTCTGGGTGCAGAACTGCGGATGAAAGAGCTGCGGTGTGTTTTCAAACTGAGGAAGAACAATAGGTCAGAGGAAGAAAGAGTTCCCCTGACCTGACCCCCTTCCTCCCTCTCTGCTGTTGAGACTGAGGCCTGATAGTTCTGACACCACTGATCTCTGGCTGACTCACACAAAGAAAGCGATACCTGCGGGCATTGTGTGATGCTGGAGCTGCTGCATAAGCACCTGCCTCATTAAGTGATTTTATTAGAGCTTTTAAGAAATCCAGGCAAGAGAAGTTATCGCTGATGCTTCCACCAATGTTCACATGCAGCATCCAGAGCACCAGCAGCAGTTTATCAAAAATTAACTTCACATTTATTTAACATACATTTCAAGATTCAGGGTTCTGAAGGAGACATAGGAGGAGTCATATAGTTAAACTAGTTTAGACTGTTGAAATCAGCTGTATGTATCTAAGTGTCAGACACCCCGAGAGCTATCTTCTGAACCCATTTGGACCGACGGTTTCATTTAAAGCAGAGCCTTCTAACGCTTTTGTAATTCCAAATATGGAACATTCAGTGTGATTAAATGCTTGGTCTTTATTATAAACTGTTGATTTGGTACTGGCTTTTTATTTATTTATTTTGTTAAGGTGTAGAGAAATGATGATATGTCTTGAAAGTGATGAACCATTAAAAAACATGTAGCACAAATGTCAGAACCACTAAAGCAGAAAAACTTCGAACCAGGTTTCCTCAGGCCCAAAACCAAGACCGGGTGAACAGCTGTCAAGAAAAGCTAAACACATCAGACTCACATCGTGTTGTCATTGTCAAAATATTTATAGGCTTTTTTGGCTTAAATATACTTTGATTTAATTTTACGAAGTGTTGACTAACTGCAGCAATCTTTCATTCCTGTTATCAGCAAGAACGGGTTTTTACCGGTGTTTACGGGTTTACAGCACCGTCACACGTCGACGATGAGACTAGCCCGCACAGCTGCAGCGGACAAGGATGACGTCATTACAGAAGTAAAGTGACCAGGAAAAAGATGCTCCAGTTCCCAGTCTTCACCCTTCCTGCAGGTTACCTACAAATCTCTCCTTTTACTGTCCTTCTGTCTTTGAAAAAGCAACAAAAACCACAAAACACACGTTATTTATTTAGTTTATCACTTGTTAAGCAAACACTATGCAGCAGCAGCTTTGGGTGGTACTGCTTATGTACTTTTGTACTACTTGTTTTCACATAAAAAGGAGCTCACCATCGCAGAGGAATGTGACTCATCTCACTTCTAGAACATTATTTTTTTGCAAATTTGCTGTTCACTGTCAGTTTGACACTTAAATTCTGCAATTATGGTTTCATATCTGAGACTTTGAAATAATAGAACAATAATTTTTAAAAATGTATTTTAGATCAACATAATTGTATTAACATTTAGTCACTTAGCAGGTGCATTTATCCAAAATGACCCACAAGAACAGCAAAAACCATCATCAGTTCAGGCTTCGCTCTGTAGACGCAGTGCAGACCGATACACCGAGTATCTTCAGCAACATAAAATGCTTTTGCACATTTATATCATGGCTAAACTTCAAAAATGAGGAGACTCACAGATAGTAAAACAAATGTTCATAATGACAGTAAAGCCTTCTGCATTCAAACAGGCGTTATGCACATTTGTGAATATAGTCCCTCTTAATGGACTTTGTAAATTCAAGGCTCTTAGACATATTTGCTTCAAGCCTTTTTCAGAGGATGGGCTTTGGTCTTTTAGGTTCTGCAGCTGCCAGTGCTGGACTTAGGAAAGAAAGCGTATTACATTGTTGTACTTAATCATCTAAGTCCAAACATCTTGGTTAAAAATCCGCCGGTCTGTTTTCCAGCAGGTAACCTCCCTTCAGCCAGTGCATTCGGCAGTGGCTTTACGTCCTCTTAGGTGTGGGCCCAGAAACATCCCACATGGCCGCTCACACTGGGATAGCCTCCAGCTCTTCTTCCCGCGTGTGCACAAGCATCAGGTAGCGTGCACGTCTGCGTACACCGGCAGGCGCAGTGCTTCGTTCAATGATAGCTCTTTCATCCTCTGTAAGAGGGCCGCAGGGTCTTGCCCTCTGAGCTCCAGTGATGAAGTCTGGTGTTTATGTGCGCTAGATTTCCCTCCCACAGAGCGGGCCCTCCCTTCTACCTGCATTGAAGTGGAGATGTGGACAACTGCTTGGTGATTTGCTTCTTCATATTTGTTGGTTTTATGGAGAGAAAGGTTTTGAGAGAAGCTGGAAGATGTATTGCTAAGCTATCGTATTACTATATATTTCTACTTCTGCTGTAAGAAAGCAATTTTGTCACATTTCTTTCATTTTTTTGTTAGTTATTTTGAGAGGAAAAGAGAGTAGAACCGAATGGTAATGCAACTAAATATACATATTTTTATTGTAATTATATGCTGTGTTACCCTGAAATCATGTTAAAATTTTAAATGAAACACACACTACGGTAAAATATAAGCATGATTCTTTCTTGATAATCAGCAAGATAAGAAGTCTGATTTATCTACAATTTTTTGTAATCAATTTAGAAGATGAATATGAATACTATGACTTATGATAAATGATCTACGACAAATGAACAGAAATATAACATGCTAAACAATAATTAAAGTGAAAGACACTCACTAAATAAAAAGGAATGTTTTTGAATTTTTCATTCAAGATTTTGCACACTGAAATACAGGCATACATGCATGCACACACACTCACACACGCACTCACACACACACTCACACACACACTCACACACACTGCCAGTGAGGGTGGTGGGTTAGATCGGTAGCAGAGGCCGGAGTTGACCTCCAGTGAGTGTGTAGATTTATTCTAATCAGTACTCTGCTTCTGACAGGTTAACCGCTGGCCTCTGACCCCTGGAGCTCTCTGGGTGTCACTGTCCTTGTGTTTCCTGTCTGCTTTTATCGGCAGCAAAAAGAAAATGTAAATTAAATACAGCATTAGAATTGATGATGGGAGCTTGTTCCTCTCACCCCATCTTATCTCTCTCTCCTGCGTCTGCTGCCTTTTTTTCAACAGCTGCATACTCAAAACGAAATTAAAGAAGAGACGCATGTTTGCGTTTTTCTTTCATCATACTATGCAGCGGGCATGATAAAGTTTGATAGGCAGAGGCCAGGTAGCTTCCTGAAGCTCAATAGGAGAGCAAATTAAGATAAAGCCTTTCATCCGTGCATCACACAGTAGAATTAAAAACAAATGCTGGGTCATTTTGTCTTTCTGCAAATCTTGCTTTTGCAGTCAAAAAGGTAGTGTTATGTCTGTTGTGCCTTTTCAGAGGAGTAGACAGGGTTCTCGAATTAGATAGCATTGTTATGCCTCTATCACAGCCATTTCCCCGCAATGCCCCTCAAAGCGCTCACACACTTCATCAGTATTATTGTAATTCTTTAGCTCTAGGTTATTTGGCAGCTGCTGTGCCCCACTGGCAAATCCCATTCGTGATGCCGTCCCTTTCACCGCAGCCAGAGATCCATCGATTTTCCTTTCACTCCTCTTGCCTAACCCAATTCATTTTGGAATGCTCGATATGAAACATTTTAATTTATGTTCGTACCTCCACTTGGATAACTGTCAGCGGTTTCCCTTTTCTTTTTCTTTGTGCAACATCTCCCTACCCCCCACCCCCCCAACTCTTTAACCAGTCACAGGATCAGAGGAAATTGATTTACATCTTGCTTTTCAGTTACAACAATATTGATTTAAACTAGTTCACAACTAAAGAAAACTGTGTAAATATCAAGTACAAGAAAGATAAAGAACAAGAGCATTTCTTTTTCTTCTTTTTTTAAATAGGTTTTTGCCTGTATATATATTTTTTGCAATGTAATTTTACCAGTGCAGGTGTATAATCAGCTGTATTCCCTCAATGATTGGACCTTCATAGAAACTATGTGCAGTCTGATGGAACCTATTGATGTTTGAGTACACAGGCCCTACTTAATTAGTCCATCACACCCACTGGTTTGGTCTCTATAGGACCAAACCAGTGGGTGTGGAGCACTACTTACAGGATCCTTGTAAGTAGTGCTCCTTTGCATATGCCATGCAGTTTCGCAGGTTAACTTCTGTTTCTTATTTTAAAATGATGGAAGGAAAAACAAACATAGAAAGACACTGTCAAGTTCAGTTTAAGTCTTTTTCACTGGCTGACTGTCTTCCTCCTCTTAGAGACTTTGAGATGTTTCCTGTGTGTTTTCTGACTAAATCAGTGCCACTCTGATTTGCACACTAATCGCGGACTCTTACACTTGGCGTGGCAGACATTTTGGACTGTGTCATTGATTTGAAATCGAGCTCTGCACTCCTTGTCCTTCACTTAGTGTTAAAATCAATGATACCTGCTTCTGACCATGCATTAAAATATGCCCAACCCTCCCCAGAACCACACACAACCCCCCACCCTTCCTCCCCAGGACTTTGACTCCTGCTTTAATCTGTGCCGTAGCCTGTGTTTCTCCTTCATCGCTGGACTTGGAAGTGTGCCATGTGATGAATATTCAGATAAGATTGTTTCTATAATATTGTTTATACCCTGCTACTACCCAGAGAGTGAGGCTTATCTTGCACAAACAGGTAAATTGTAGATGAAGAAGGGACTAAAATCTTGATTTTTATTCCCAGTAAGTGCCCACTGGCCTACTGCTCAAAAGTGTGTTCATGTTTGTGGGATTTAAATTTGACCCTTGTTGTCTGCAAATGTTTTCCTGATGTCCTTTATCACATTTTTACAAAATTCATGGTATTTTTAGATACTCTGCAACATTTTTGGAAAATGCAGAACAAGACATCATTGAATGTGACAAAAAATGTTTGTAGTATACGCTGCACAAATGTACCACAAGAATCACAAATGTAGTTTTTTCTGCACCTGCATCAGTACCACGTTCTGCTAACTACAGTACTTCTGTACGTTACACTTACAAACAAGAGCACAACTCTGTGGAGACTGCAGCTTTTCTTGAAAGGAAAGGCATTATTTCCCACAAGCAACCCCACTTACACAGAAGGCAACAATGAGGAAAAGCGAAAGCTAGTGAGATGGGTATGGGATGAGATGAGATGGAGGGAGAGTGGCAACAGACACATGAAGAGGGCATCTCTTATGTGACTCCCCTGTGGTGCCTGGCTGAATAGACCCAGCGCACAAGTCAACGGACAGGCCTCTGCGCTCCATTGTACACAGAACTGTTGCCACGGCGCCCTGACAAAATATCGGCAACTAGGTAAATATTGTGGATGGCAGGGGGTTAGAGGTGTATGCTGGACCTGTAAGACTTAAGTGAAAATCAATACCGGTGAGCTGCTGAGGCCACAGTGGTGCAGGTGCCGATGTCTACGCTACAGACAGCACAGTGTACCAGTGGTTGGTGATGGTTCACATCAAACATAATCAAGTGATTAAAAACACAAATTCACTGTGACTGAACAAGGTGAATTTGTACGCACTCAGTCTATCGGACTTTACAAACCCTAAACTAGAGGCCTGTGGTCAGTTACGTAAAGGAAAAAAATACCATCAAAAGACATTCATAACTAAAACAATAAATACATGAATTCAATAAATGAAATACGTCAACATCAACTCACACATTTAAAACAAAAAACAGAAATTTTGTTTGAGTAAAAATCATTTTTTAGGATTAGGAAATACGTCTATCCAACTTTTAGTGCTGAGGAGGAGATGGGCCCTCGTGCACTAAAAAGCATGATGAAGTCATTGACTTACATTAAAAATAAACACATCTGCAACAAATAGTGTTTACAGAATAACAACCCCAATTCCAATGAAGTTATGACACTGTGTAAAATGTCAGTAAAAACAGAATATAATGACTTGCACTTCTAGCTGCTCGTGCACAGGAGCAAGAATAAAGCAGTTTAAGGTTGTATTCCATTCAAATCCTGAAATAGAGAGGCTAAATGCTACTGCTACAGTGATCTGGTCGCTACAGGAGAAATCAAAGCCTGTGATTATGTCTCAGTAGGTTAAGAGGAGACTGTGGAAGTGGAGAAGTTGGTTTCGGGGGACTTTCTAATACTCATTCAATGGCTGAAAGCTGTGGCAGCACACACAAGCACACCATCTCTCTTCTGTGGATGCTTTTTCTCCTTTCCTGCACTCATTTGGGGATGTCAAGGACCGACGTTTTTCTATGGAGGACAGTCGCAGTAGAAATGGACCCTGGTTGTGGGTTGGCACCACACCGACACTTTTTTATGGCAAAGAACACCCCGGGAGGCTCTTTGTCTGTTGTGTCAAACCTATTCAAAACTTCAGTAACCTGCTATGCATCTGCCAACATTTAGAATCTCACAGGGCGTTTATCGCTTATGAGTTAATTCAAGCATGAAGATTTGAAATGGTTTAAATAATCAGCATTAATTTGATAGAATCTCAAAAGTCATACCTTTTTCTGTCTTCCCTTTGAATAACTAGTTGCTCATTTTAGATATTTGATAGCAGTTTGGACATTAATAATTCATGTTCACTAAATTCATAAAACATCATCTTGTCCCCAGCAAGTAACATTTGATATTACATCTAAGGCCCAGAGCAGAGATCTTTGCCAGAATCCCATCAAATGAGTTTTCTAAAAATACTGTCTAGTATGTTCTCCTTCAAAGACTCTTGGTGGCCCTTTAAGAACGACTGGGGGAGGAGAAGTCCCCTGCTATCTATTTTGTTTGGCGCCACAGCTCTTTTCTGAATCTCTTCCATTTGATTCCTTGCCTCTGCTTTCTTCCTGCTACCCTCTTCCACTCTTCCAGACCCTTCTCATTATGTCAATTCAATTCAACGTTAAGGACTTAAAACAATGCATTCTAAAATCTGCACATTACATTTACTTTCACCTTTCTGCTGAGATTTTAAGGGGGGGGGGGGTAAAGATCAATTATTTGCCGAATCAGAAGTTTCATTAAAATCACTTTCCTCTGTCTGTGTCCTTGCATCGTTTTAAGTGGGCCATCTGTCTAAACATCTCTCAGGGTTCTTTTTCCTTTTTTTCTGATCATTTCCTTGCCTTATTCATGAACCCTAGGAGTCCAGCTTTGTAGTAGTGTTGGAGCTGGAGCAGCTTACCCCCACTGAATACAGCTCTGGGCCTCCTTCTGCCCTGTTACGTCTCCCCC
>CM026200.1:1069413-1071913 GCA_014839995.1 Xenentodon cancila | reverse complement strand
ATTCTTGTTGCATTATTTCAATTATGAATTTGCCAAAATGATGTAGTCTTAACTTGTTTAGCATGTACGATGTCATCATTTATAACCATAAGATTCATAACTGAGCCATGCTGGGAATGTGGATAAAGAGATTCATTCCCAGTTTTTCTTTTTCTTTGTTTTCTCAGGACCAATGAAATATAATAGACTGTCAAAAGGGTTGGTGAAGGTAACGCACTCTCACACATGCACAAAAAAAACAAAAGAAACTCTGGTGCAAGATTAAAATGCATGTATATTGCATATTAATAGTTATTACTGTGTTTGGTATCACCTAAAAGCCACATACAGTGTATGCAGAGAAAAAAATAAAAAAAAGTATTGGTTGGTCCTAAGATTCTTGAATTTTAATCAAAAGAAAACAGGATTTAGTGTTTGAGCCAAATGACTCTAGTGGGCCCTCCCCAGTCCATTTGGGTCTTTTGACTCGGTTTTAAAAACCAACAATTTGTAACTTGGGTTTTAAATTGGTCAGTAATTTTAAACTAGATCAGATGAGCTCAGTGGTAAAGTCAAGCTTTTTTAATCTTCATCAGCTTGCACATTACCTCCTGGCTGGATTACTGTACATCATTCATCATGGGGTCAGCCAGTCTCCTCCCTCGCGTCTACAACGCATCCAAATTGCCGGCGCCCATCTCCTGGTTGGAGTGTGTAAGAGAGACCCCATTAAGCTGATTTTAGCACAGCTCCACTGGCTGCCTGTGCATTTTAGAGTTCATTTTAAGATTCTTTATTTGTTTTTAAATCTCCTCTCTGAGCTGCTATTTCGCCATTTGCCAGCCCGGTGCCTCCGATTGGCTGATCAGTTCCTTTTGGAGATTTCGAGGTCCAGGAGGAAGTTCACATGCATTTGTTTAGGTTGTTTACTCACAATTCCCCATGTTACAGTCAGCTTCTGCTTTTGGTCTTAGTATTTGTGTAGTAATACTACTCTGTCAGATGTTACGTATACTGATCTTTAAGTGTTACATTAATACTGTGACGCAGCAGTCTCGTCACTGCAGATGCGCGACAGTGTTTCTACATTAGCACATGCACATCTACATGTCGCCGGTCCTTTTTACATTGACTGACGCCGTTGGAGGACGCCATAAACCGGCGTATGTCCAGAACCATCAGCTTGGCAAGAAGCAAAGCCAGCCAAAAAAACGTTCGTCCCGATGTTCATCCATCCTCGTTTTGAAAATTACACCTGTCAGTGTTTTCCATCCTACTGATGTAGGGACCAACGAAGGAGCTCCAGGGTTGCGATTAATGGAATATGTTTTAGTTTTTTTCATCAACCCTGTAAATATGTAAATAGCCTTTGCTTTGGAGTTTGTCTTTTTGTCTTTTTGCACTGTTGAGCACACCTGAAACACGACCAAGACATTTTTTTTGGAACAAAGAACCACGTCACAAATACATTTATAATTGTGCAAGCACCCTACATGACTAACTGTAGTTACACTATTGTGATCTTCTAATTTCATGGAGCCCATTAAAGTGTATTTGTGTTTATTAACTATCTTTTTATGAGTGCATTCTTAGGTTTTGTACTCCACTTGCGTGAAGCAGCTAGTGGATTGAGCAGAAAAAGCAGTCTAGTTCTCGCTGCTGTCCCACACTGCACTCGCTGAGCTGTTTGCTGAGCCTGTGGCTGTCTGGCACACTGACCCCTTTAAGAGGCTGCATTGTACGTGTACGTGTTGACGTGACAGTGTGTGTTTGTTTGTGAGTGTGTGTGTGTGTGTGTGTGTGTGCCACCCCTCCTCTATCCTAACATCAACTCATGTCCTGCCTGTTATAAATAATTCATTGGCCATTTGAGGCCCCCAGAGCAGAAGAGCACTTGTGCAAGCCTTTATTTATGGCCTTTAGTTACTCCTTACAAATACCCACTTAAGCTGTCCTCACACACAAGAATACACTCCTCTCAAACTACACTAAAGCTGCCACTTTAACAGTCACCGCAGATCAATGGGAAGCCTAAGCTCTACATTATCCTCTTATGTCAAAGCTGGGATTTTTTTTCTTTTTTTTTGGCAACTGACAGTAGTGACAAATAGATGTTTTCTTCATCATGCAAAACCATTTATCACTTACTGTTACCTGTATTTTGAGACTCTAAAAAGGTTAGTGCTGTCCTGGTGAAAGAGGACGTGGAGAACGTCAGAAGAACCAATATTGTACAGTATTGGATGTAATTGACAGAGGTGAAAGAGACATGGCTGGAAGGACAGGGAAGAAGAGATGGAGGATGAGGCATTGAGAGGTCAGAATACCATCTTGACTCCCGATGAGAGGAAAGGAAATGTCCAGCAGCACCTGGCTCATTACAGTCTGCCCCTCGCCCTTGATCTGACGTAACCCTGCTAACCCTGAAGAATATACATTAGCTGTGGGCCAAACCTATGGGCCATGAAAACACATTTGTACAAGTTTTTGTCGATTAACTAATTCAGAAGTGAGCTTCATT
>CM026200.1:976913-1064413 GCA_014839995.1 Xenentodon cancila | reverse complement strand
TGCCTACAATAGCCTGTCCAACCTGTGCCCTGGCTGTCAGCTTTCCAGGCAGGCTGCGTTGACAAGGGGAGGCCACTCGGGCTGTCTGTCATGGGGTTATTCTCAGGGCGGAGACGGTTCAGCTAATTCGCTGACACTGGCTGGTGTGCGCAGGGCCTGGAAGGGCGGGCGTTTGGTGGGGATTCACAATGTGTATGTGTGTGCCTTTGGCGGGGAGCTACCAAGGGTTAGCCTTGCCAGATGACAGGTATGAGGGAGGCGGGGAGAGAGAGACTCAAGAGGAAAAAAGAAAAAAAAACAGGGCTGAATTTGGCTGCACACCTAAACACACTCTTACACTGGTTCCACGTAGCTATTTGAAGGACGAGGGTAAAGTCCCAGACCCCTGAAACACTTCTGGTGATACATCCCCTCAACGGACACCTCCTCAAGTCAAAAATCAGCAGAATAAAATATAAATCATTTGATAAAGTGTTTCTGTATGTTTTTGCTGACTGCACACCCCTTGTAACACCAAAATATGCTGATAGTTCTTATTATTTGGTTCACCATTTGGAGTCCTGACGCTATGAAGCCCTTCGTCCACAGATATGCTGATGATCGGTACTTAACATGGCTGATGTCGTCTCTCCAGTAAACTGAGAGTATTCAGAAGGCATAATATGTTTGCTCTACGACCGAGAATGATCCGGGATACAGTCAAAAACAGCTTCAAAAGTGGCCCGATAACAATATAATACATGTTGCTGGTACTTCAGTGTTTTAGATTTACTCACGTTTGTCTCTTCCAACAGCAGGTTCTTGACTTTTTTAGTCCCTCAGCTAGTTTTACTGTGTTTGGTGATAATTTACTCCTGTTAACTGTTTAGCAGTTGTCTCGAGACAGAACCGGGATGTGATTCCAAAGTTCCTCCGCCTGGACTATTGTTTTTTTCCAGTAGTTCAGGCGGAAGACGGCGACTGCTAGATGATGCTTCCTGAAAGCAAACAAAAACTCCTTCAAGCAAAATTTAAACTAATATTTTAACATAAAAATAAGCCTTGTTCTGTTTTAACTGTTGTGCACTTGTGTTGCTGAATTCAATCAAATCCACATACCATCGCAGAACATTCAGACAGACAGCAGCCTTAATTCAGTTTGTGATTTGAAGACTTTTTTAATTTTTTAAGAGTTTACAAAGTATTCGTGCTGACTTGAAGGGTTCTGTGTTGGTAAACCCTCAGCTGCTTCCTCAGGAACCTGATGCCACTGTTTCCACTTTTCTTCTTTCGGATCTGTGTGGCCTGATGTTTTTAAAAGGTAATAAAGTTCTGATTCAGTTCTGTTTTCAGTTTCTAGCAAATGTACAAAGCCAAGCATATTCCTTTTGAATTCGATGAAGATAGGCCCTTCATCTCCATCAGGAGATCCCGGTGACATGCCACTGCTGACTTTAGCTGCTGGAGCCGGGACAGCCCCGGCGCCGGGGGAGCCCCATTCCACTCATTTGGTGCCAGTGCTTAAATAAACAGGGTCAGCTTTCAAAGACAAAGAAGAGACATAGATCTCCTGGACACCCAGCAAAGTACTCAGATTTGCTCTGCACATAAATCTGTCGGTCTCCCGGCACACAGACATACTTGCAGGAGTTTTCTGTGGGAGTGAGGAGGAAAGATTTGACAAATAAGTCATTTCAAACACAAATGTTATTTTTATATCACTCAAATTGCAGCTGGTGTATTTCACATGATGAGCTTTTATCTGAAATATACTGGAAATAATCACTGATTTGAGGCATTTAACATCTGTGACATTACAGCATGCTTTGGCATTCTTTGGTCAAACCATTACGTGCACATTTAATTTCTAAATTACTTTAAAGGAGCTCACTTAGCAACTTCATTTCTGCTCTTACCTTGGACCTCAATTATCATCTTAAGAGTTTCCAAATCTTACTTTAGATAAATGGTAATTTACTCCTTTCTGCTTCCTATTATAGAAACAGCACCCTGAAACTGCAATGAGATAGAGTTCAGGCATTAGTATTCTGTTAATTTGACCCTAGGCGCCTCTATGCAATCAGATCTGAAGCAAAGCACTTAGCCTATGCTAAGGAGTAATGACGGCCATCTAAAACAATTTGAGAACCAATCAGTTGAACTGAGGAGGGTAAATCTAATATGATAATTTATCTGCATCAACGCGGCTTGCCTGGCAGGGAGGAGTATGCTAATTGTGCGACCCTTACCTAGTGACTGGATGCACACAGCTGGGTGTGCTGGCTCTAGCTCTGCTATTAGGGAACTTTGAGGGACTTTTGAGTTTGCTGAAGCGAGTTCTCCTTGGAGGGTGATGGGAAGTGAACCCCGTCACTTCACACTGAGTTCAGCCGTGCTCCCCTCAACCCTCCATTTCAATTTCCATAATGTGCCGCCTCCAATGACATGACAGCAAGGTGCAAATAAGTGTCTATATTGGTATCAGATAAAGATGTAGCGGATAGCGGCTTTAATATGCTTGGAGGGTCTCCCCAAGGGACCATTTTTGCCACTACAGGACATAAGTTACACAGTTACAACAATAGTCTCTTAATTGATTCGTTTAATTAGCCAGAGATGGAGCCAGCAGTACGACTTGTCATCCGGTATCTTAGGGGGTTTCCTCCGCAGTTCTCTTACACCATTCAGATTTATATTAAAGTGTAATTATATGTAAATGAAAACCTTTTGCAAGAAACAAGACAAAAATAAAGTGTTAATGTTGGAAATTAAATACAATTTCTGACAGAATTTCAATATTTATCAAAGTAGTTATTTTTGACAGAGAGTTTACTTTTTAAATTAGGACTCAGGTTTATTTTCTAGAAGCTGAGACTGCTTGGACAATAGGGGGCTTCTGCGTGAAGATCCTGGGGTCTGTATGGGGCCCCATGAGTGTTTCTGTTAAAACTGATGCCTCTCAGCAAACACAGCCACCCCTCCAAATCCTATGCAACCACTCCCCCTCTCCTCACCCTGTTCTTTACTGCAACTTCACAAGCCTTCATGCTATGAAGTTGGAGCCACACTAAGAGTAGGGGAGTGATTACAACTTCCTTCAGCATGAATGGTGCAGATGTCGGCCTGGCCTCAGTGAAGCAGAACAATGTCCTCAAAGGCGTCTGGACACAATGGGCCTTTCTCCTCTGCCGGAGATGTCTCTCTATAGCAGCTTGCAGTGCGGGGATGCTAAGCAGGTGGCACACAGATACAGAGACGGCCCAAGCCCTTTCAACTTTCTTTGGCTGAAAGGCATCAGTGGGTACATGTGTGGAGGAGTCCTCGCGGATTTCTTCTGTGGTCAGTGGGCATTAACGTCTGGAGGTGTCATTTAGCTGTGGATTAGCAGGGCTCCCTGTTCACTGGGGATTTTCCTCCATTGATGGGCCGCTGATGCTGGGATTGATGCTCAGTAGCATCTTTCTCTCTGATCTTCCATGGATGAAGATTGAGAGCTCTTTCACTCTCTTATCAAGAAGTTGTGAAGTCCCTCAAATACAAAAACTGCACTCTTGACTGTCTGTGCCGCTCATATCCTTTCCTCACTTTTGTCTGTATTTTTGTTTTAGAAAAAGATTATTGTTATTAGTGGAATAGGTTTTTTTTAACCCCTAAAACAGTAATAATATTGACCTTAAAGAGAAATATGTGTGTGTGTGTGTGTGTGAGTGAGAGAGAAATTCAGTGTTTGTGTACTAAAATGGACATACCCCACTCTCATGGTCTCGCAGATTTAATTATGACAGTGCAAGTGTCCCATCGTGTGTTTACCACAAAAAGTCCCTCTCTGCGGAGATGAATAATTTGCTCTGTGCTACCCCAACTGTGTGGCATTACTGCGGTTTTCCTGGACCCAGAGGGGAGCAGGAGAGACCAAATGAAGAAGAGTCACCTGGCGTCTCCTTCCAAGGTCTCGCAGACTTAACATGTAATGAATAAATTAATATCTAATGAAGGAAGGGGCCGCTATTACACTCACCCTGCACTCATGCCATCAGGAAAGATGGAGGGTGAATTCACTAAATAGTGCAGTGGATGCTGCGAATTGACAAACAACATGACAAGACAAAGAGTGGTGCTAAATACTTTATGTGCTCTCCTGCTGTGCTTATTTGAGTAGACAGTAATGTCATCTGTACTTTTGGTTTTGTTTTTTGTCTTTTGTTTTTTTTTGTCTTTTCACTTATTTGTGTTTTAATCTAGTGAAATTCAAGCTTGATCTTTGGTTTCACCACAGTGGGGGGTTGATTAAAGATTTTTAACACTTGTAAGCAGTTTTTTAAGTCATAAAAAATATTTTTGAAAAACTGAATAATGTTTTACTTTTGCTTGTTTTTGTCTTCAAGACTGCAAATTTGTTAGGGAAAGCTCTTGTTCTACTTCAAAAGGTTCTAAGTATTGTTCTTCCCTGTTCTGTGCAGTTAGTAACTACGATTAAATATCTTTACAACCTTTTGTGTTCCAGGAGTATGTACAGTATGGTGTCTGATGAATGGTAATGGTGTAACAATATGCCCACAGATATACCTTTCGTGTATCTTTTGTCATTGAAGGATTTAATGCGTCACTGGCACACGTGCAAGCTGAGCCCTGCTGGGCTGCTGCTAATGTCGCGGCCCCCTTGTGAGAGTACATTATCTCTAAGCCTTGCTATTATTCTGGAACAGTCTTTGACTTCTAATGTGCCTATCTGCACTTCCCTGGATATCTGGCATCATTACGGAGCAAACTAACACTCCATTATTCTTATATTTTGTCATTACAACAAGAGACACTCCATTAGTTAAAGCTCTCCTGTTTAGGTCTCTGAATTCATGTAAATGACAATTCTCTGTCCAGCACACACTCAAAAACAAACAAAAGTTTCTTCCTGGCACACTTTCTCCAAAATTCACATGCACTGTTGCAAAAAAAGGTGCAACATCAACACTTATTAAGTTATCAAAAAGCTCCAAAAAGGCTGTACGGGTTCACTCTCATCATACAATCAAAACAAAATATGTCAAAATGAGCCTCCTTCCTCAAAGAAGCCAAATTAAAAACTCACATTTTCAGTATCATGTTTTGATTTCTTTGTTTCACTCTGCCATCACTGAACATAAAAATACAATAAGATTAAATCAACAATTTTGGCCTCACTTTGGTATTGGACAGAGACTTCTGTTTTTTTTTAGTTGAATTCCATCGGGGATGTTTTTTAGTGGAAATACGTAACTACGTGGATTTTTGCAGCCTCCTCGCACAGTTCACAAACACACACTGGTGATGCAAGGTTGTCCACAGGAGTGAGCGTGAGTGTGGGTTGATGTTTTGTCTCTTTTGTATTTGTGTGGCCCTGTATTGGACAGGTGACCTGTCCAGGGTGTACCCCGCCTCTCGCTTAATGACAGGTGGGATAGGCTCCACCCACCCTGCAACACTGACTGGGATGAAACAGGTATAGAAAATGAGAACAGCAACTTTAGATCAGTGCACAACAAAACTACCTTTCTTATTCTCCTTTTTTCTTTCCTTTTGTCTTTTTTCAACTCTTTCTCCCTAAGAATAATCACAAGCAATCAAAAATTAAAGCCTAATCTTATTGTTGATATAAACAGTCCGTCATCCACGTCATGGTGATCCTTAAAAGCTTGAATAGAACGTAGCTGCACTTCTTCTCTTGGGTTATAGTCAACCATACGTTCGTTACATGGTCAATGTTGGAAATGTTTTAGTAGCATGGATTAAAGAAAGAGTGGTGGTCAAACCACCAGAGGAGGGCAGAGCAGACAGGTAAGTGTTGGGTAGGTGAACTATCTCCAAAAGGAAAAGACAAAGACAAAAAACGAACTTGCTTTCTCTTCGAGCTTTTAAGGTCAAGTCATTATTGTCTGCACTTATGTAAATTATTCTACCAGCAAATGTTGTATGCAAGTTGAACCAGAGATGAATGGGATGCATTGGTCACTGTGTCACTATTCAGCTTTATAAAATGCTACAGAGTTAACAGGAACAGCCTCTAATACAAGTCTACAAGTCTCAAATAAGTGAGGGCAAACCAAACAAGACACCAGTATCGTTGTTCCAAGTTAAACAGAGACATATTAACATCTACCCTGAATAATATTTTTAGCTCTGAAGAGCATCAGTTTGTCTTTGATCCTTTGCCTGTGGACCGAGAAAATGAGTGCTGACCTGCACGTTAGCTCAAAGGAAATACCAGAGCTTTCTCCGGGCACAGACCACGGTACGACCCAGTTAGAAAACCATAGGTGAGCAGTAAAAGACAATGAAGCATTCACATGCAACATTGTGAAGGTTATTCACTTAAAATAACCAGTGCAAATATACAAATATGGACATGTTTTACATGTTTTTTCTACTGACTTATCTCAAATATTTCAGTCACTGCATTGGACCCTCTGGACTGGTAAAAGACATGACGAGGAGGAGCTGACGCTCATTTCCCGTAGACTCGTCAGAGATAAGAATGCCAAACAGCAATCTATACGTTCAGTTAGATTCCCTGATAGTGAGTGCTAAAGTGAGCTCTTCTACTCCACAGGAGCTCAGGGAAGCACAGTTATTGTACCTGACTCTGAGATAATACTCGCCGGCATTACTCAGGGGTGAAAACATTTTCTTTATACATATATATGTTTTTATTAACTTGACACACCAACTTTATTACAGTATATTCCCTAAGTGTTAATATAATCTTTTAAAGTCTATAGATTTAAAGCAACACCAATGAGGCTATTTCAATGTTAAAATAACAGTGTAATTTGAATATGTAGGAATACTGGAATATCACAAAGGTGGATTCATTTGCACACCTATTAGGGGATTCCCTGAGATAAAAGTTGCAAAAGTTCCTGTAAAACATAGTACGCAGTATGTGAACAATATCACATAGTATGTAGTATGATAAAAGTACTCAAATTGTTTGCTGGTTCTGTGACATTTCCCACTGTGCAATTGACCGGTCTACCTTGCGCAGCATATCCCATAATGCAGTACGGCATTACTGCAGAAGAAGTGGTCACATATCAGGCTTCCACTTGTGTCATAGCATTAGACTTTACGATGGCATACTTCGAACTAACAACCACCAGACCGGTACGCGGTACAGACTGTGTAGTATGCAGTTTTGAAAAGGGCCGAAGGGTCCTCAGCAAATCCAATAACATCTCGCAAAGCCACAATTTATTTATACATTATTGTCCAAGCATTAAGTCGAGTTAGTTAGATCAAACTACCAAATAGCAAAAGTCTAAAAGAGATTTTCTTTTTGCCTGTATTTTTACACACAGTGGCAGGTGCACAGTCCTCCTCGTGGAAACACCATAAATCTATTTTATTTACAAGGACAACCACTAGCGTCGCACCAAAAACAACAAAATATGTCACTGTTCTCACTATTCTTGTGCCATGTTTGTGCAGTGACATCAGTGACCACTGAGTGATTAATTACTCCAACGGTCCGTTCTCAGGCAACAGGGCATTGTAAGGTCACAACCTGGTGGACAGAGGAAGCGGTAGCCGTACGCGGGGGGTCATCCTTCTGCTGATTCTTTTGGATGACCACTCCTGTGTCACCTGCCAGTAACTTACTGTCTCACTGTCCACCAGCAGGTTCTATCCCTCATGCTTACAATCCAGTTTTGCCCAGGGAAACAATAAAAGAGTGTCAGTATCTAAAGGGAAATTGAGACAAAGTGAAAGAGGAAACAATTCATCCACAACAGGACACGAGTCCGTGGAGGAAGACCTGCCTTCAAAGATGCTGGGGTGGCTATCAGAATAGTTTAGAGGTAGGGCACT
This sequence comes from Xenentodon cancila, assembly GCA_014839995.1. Taxonomy (NCBI): domain Eukaryota; kingdom Metazoa; phylum Chordata; class Actinopteri; order Beloniformes; family Belonidae; genus Xenentodon; species Xenentodon cancila. Next base: position 1,056,592 of record CM026200.1, on the reverse strand, counting down.
TCAAAAGACTCGTGTAGCTCCCGTACTGAGTCGTTTTTCCTGCTATTCATGTGGGTTGGTTTTGGGTTGCTATAAGTAGCCTGCATCCTGTCCCTCTGTGGTCTCAGGTGGATAGGTTTTGTTTTCGTAGCTGGGGCCAGGCCTTTAATGGCTCTCTGTGCTTCCACTGCTTCTGTTGGCAGGACGGACCGATTGGCTTGTGAGCGATGCATATTTCATACCAGAGAGCCTCCGTAACGGTGCTGCTGTGATGTAGAGATTGTTATTCAGTAGATTATTGGTTTGATTTTATATTTTTGATAGAATCATATCATGATCTAAAAGTAAACTTTGCTATTTGACTAACAACTGCAAAGAGAAATCTCAAGGCTTTCTTATAATCACTTGTGAAGATGCTCAACACACTGTTGACTTCTACTTAATCCTTGCAACATTTTTATGTCAAAGATGCATCACTGAAGTACAATACAGTAATATAAACAGTAATATACATGAAAAAAACCAGCTTATACCATTTCAATGGACATCTTAGACTTGTGGTATACTGAAGTGTTCAAATCCTTTGATCCTGGTGTGAGAAAGCATCTGCTCTACGTTTGTCCTAAGTGTCACTGTATCCGCCTTTTCCCCTTCAACCTCCTGGATAAATATAGGCTTGAAGACGTGCCATTCTGCAACTTTAGTGAACCCTTCCCCGTCCGTCTGTCTGCCTCTGGCCTCTCATGCTCTCCCCTTTTCAGAGCTTTTTGTGTCCCTTTGAAACATCTCTTCCATGTTGATCAGTGGTGGTCTTCTGGTTACCTCTGCTCCTCCCACAACACTCAGAGGCACACATGGTCCATTGTTTGAAGCACCAGCCTGATTAGCGTGCACTCACCGAAAGGGTTGGTAGGCAAGCCACTTAGTGGAGAAAATGACCTCAGTGGGGTAATTATGTGTGGTGTGTGGTAACCTGGTGGTCTAAACTCTGGGCAGAATATGCCTCTGCTCTCCTTGGCCCACCTGGACCTTTGTCAGCCGCAGAGGGAACACTGACAAACAAAGTCTGCAGTCCTTCATGTCTGTGTCTGCCGTCCCCTCAACCCCTCTTTCCTTTTAATGGCTTTCAACTTTGTCTGGCTTTCCTCTCCACTGCCCTAAACTGCAGGTCAGCCTCCCCATTAATTACAGCTTCTGGTGATTACAGGGTGAGAGGGAAAGTGGCAAAGTTTGCCTAGTAAGTGGCGGGTCCAAACAGTGCAGGTTGGGCTGTTTATTTAGTATCTTGGGTTACGTTTGTTCATGTCATTGTTTCCATGTGACCCGTTACTTCTGCTGCCAGAAATTGAGGTGGACATCTCTAAAGCTTCAAGTACCAACGACGCATTTCTCCAGGATGGACAACTGACATATTAGTCCTCAGTGCTAAATGTAGCAGTTTTCAATAAATGCTCAAACTTATAACACGTCTACAGTTCCTGGCCTTTAAAACATTTATATGATCTTAAATAGTTACAAAAGTGATATTGCACAGCTCTAAGGTGTTTAGAAACACGTTGAGGAGGTAGGAAAGGGCGGACAGTGAGATTAGAAGCCTGAGTGTCACACAGAGAGCAGCGCTCCAGCCCTGTCCAACGTTTTAACCCCACTGTCAAATGCATGGTCAGGTTGAAAATGAATAAATACATGGTTGCATGGTTGAACCATGTTGCCAGAAGGCTGCGCTTTAGAAAAAGACTAACAAAGCAAAAGGCTGCTGCATGTGGACAAACAGAGCTGCTGGTCTCTGGTCTTCCCGTCAGACTGGGCTTCCTTTTAGCTGCTTTTACTGTACATCGTGTCATTATGTTTGTTTGTTGTGTTTCTTTTTAATTTACCTGTTGTGGCATTGTTATTATTATTATTCAACTCAGTTTTTTTTTTTTTGTTTTATTTATTTATTTATTTATTTTTTTTACCTCATTGGGCCTGAGGAGCTCCTAGTCCAGATAAAAGTGGGGAACAGGGCACCGACAAACTCGTAACGGGTGCAACCATAGCCTCATATCCTGATTGTGCAGTTGGTAGTGTGGACAATGAGGGCGGAGAGAGGGAACCGTGCATGGCAGCTTTCCATTATGAGATAGTGTGTATTACTGTAATCCAGAGGGCCTCCTGCTCACTGTGGCGTGTGCCAGACTCCTGGGTGGGCAATCTCAGAGACAGTGGGGTGGCCCAGCTTATTTCTGGGCACATTTGGCATGGCCTACATGGCTGTTACAAGAACTAGAAGTGGAACAGAAGTCATAACAAGATGCTTTGATATGCTGGAAGAAACTTTTTAAGCATTAGAGGCAGCAGATGTGATTTAGTGATATTTTTCCATAAGACTTTGCTTCTATAATATGATAATAACACATAACAAAATATGAGTCTTTCTGAAAAACATATGTAATTTTCAGAAAAAGAACCATTTATTGTTCAGCACTTAAGCTCTTTGTCCTGCTGTCTTGTCGCTTTTAGGGTTTTTTTTCTTTAAAATGAAAAAAACCACAAACAGATATGCAGCAGAAAACCCACGAGGACTTTGAGATTTTGGATTCTGTGATTTATTCTTCAGGTGGTTCACAGCATAAAAAGACTGTTTTGGCCTGATGACCATTTGTAGCCAGCTGGTCCTCTCAGGGTCGATATATGTACATTTTTGTTTTAAAGCTTTAGGGGTCTTTATTAAAAGTGGAAATGGGGCAGAGAGAGGGAAAGATATGCAGCAAAGGAGCGCAGGCTGGGGACGAAACCTGGGCCTGCTGCACGTGGACTGTCGCTTCAGCACATGGGGCGCCGCTCAGCCCCGTTTTCTTTTCCAGCGCCCCGAGCTTATCTCCGTGGTAATGCCAACAGACTCGCTCTGAACCACTGCACGCTACTGAGACATACTTGAAGTTGAAAAACTCGGTGTCCCTCTGGAAATATGTCTCATGCCTGTTGAGGTGTCTGCAAAACCTGACCTCAAAAATCTTCTTACAACAGATCCAAAAACAATATAAGAATGCCACCAAGTACACAAAAAACCAAAACAAATGGAAATAAACTTGAGTTATTAACACTATCTGTCGCAAATTCTTAAATGATTAATAGGTATTAATCAAAAGTGTTTAAAAAATAAATGTCTGTATCAGCTCAAAAAGGAACATAGTCTCTTCAAAACAATATATCCTACTAAAAGAAAATGACATTTCCTTCACTCCTGAAGTTGGAATATCTTAAAGCAATTATTAATATTTACAGAGAACAGGCATTACTTTTGATTCTTTAGGCAAATGTTATTTTATGTCAGACTTTCCTCTTTTTTTACAGTGGGTTTTACTTAACTTTACTTAAGTCTTGTTTGGTCTGAGTGGAAGGTTAAAGGTTGTCATTAAGAATCTGCACCAACATCTAATAATGATTCCAAAACGTAATAAATACAATATAACACATTACGATTACAAAACAAAATCTTTCAGATAATTGCAGATACAGCGTGCTACATATAAATGTAATAAACTCTTTATAAGTGAGATGCTCTTTGTTTAACCGACGCTGGAGTCTCCCATCATCGGAGACATGATTACCATAGTTACTGAAACAACAATGACGATCGTCCCAAGGTCACAACCCTCCGTGACCTGGGTTCATGGGAGGTTGTCTGGGCTTTCCTGGGAATAATAGGTGGGAAATCTCCACTTCCCAGACCTCCCAGTAACCCTACAAAGTAGAAGATTTATGAGGCACAAAGAGGACTCCCCTGATTGGCTTTATGACTGGACTTCCACTTCATGTCATCAGGATGTCTTCATCTCTAAACCCTGGCTAAAAACAAAACTGTTGAGAGGTCGAATGGTTGACTGGTTTAGGAAAACTGAACTTCATTTTAAACCATGTTGTGGCTTTATTATGATGTGATGGACCATACTCCTCCAAACTTTCAAAGTGAAATATACAGCGCTCGCTTGGATGACCCGCTGAATCTCACTCTAATAGGCACATATATGCTCACTGACATGCAGTAGCACGAGTGGAGACATGCACGGGTCACCTGGCAGGTCATGCCCCCCCAAGCTCTGCTGTAAGATTGCATTTTTATGTGCTGGTCTGCAGGCATGCAGCATTGTAGAATCTGAACATATTTATAAATCTGTTTGTATGTTTGCTGGTGTGTGTTTGTATATGGACTAAAGTCATTTAGAGAATTTCACAGTGCTTAATAGATTCTTATTTTCACAGGATGATTATGCACAGGAAAAGGAGCTCCTGTCATGCTGCAAGATCTCTAAGATCTCGCTCACCAATAAGAGTTGACGTTGAAGTCAGCTGATATATACGAGAGCTGCGCTGGAACGGTCACATAGACGGTAAATGATGGCACCCAACTAACCCCTAATATAAACACATGATCTACAGCTCAAACAGAGAAAAACAAATGAGGTTTTTAACCAAATATGACAAATATGGATTGTGTTATATGGCACTTTTCACATCAGCTATTGAAAACACTTCACATCACAAGCTGCAGTCACGTCTTCCTGATTTTATCGGTAAAGTGTTTGTTTCTGTCATCCACGCCAGTGGCACATCGGAGACAATTAGCAGGTCAGTATCTTGCTCACAGGCGTTTCGACATGAGGACTGGAGAAGCTGCACATCCAAGTCAAATCTCTGACCTCCTGGATGACCCTCACCTTGTCCTGATCCACAGCCACCCCTGGAATGATAAATGCACAGACAAAGGCACCTGCACGGCAGTTTCTGTTTTCTTTTTTATTATTATTACCACTCATTGATATGCTCATCATGCTTGGAATACAGATTGAGAACCAAAAATAAAAATATGAAATAAAAAATATGCAAGAACTGCTATATTTTGATTTGCTTTACTCACAAATTTGTCAGCTTATTTTCATGTAAATTCAAAAATTAAATACTAAAAAAAATTGTAAAAAACAAAAATGCAGCACCAAATGAAGCAAGAAACAATGAGGTTTCTACGAGGCACGAGAACTAAATGTTCTGTCTTACCCGTCGGCGTATCAAGACCGTCTCCACTTTAGTAGCTGAGTCGCAACTCTTTCACAGAAGCAATGAGAAAACGAAGCGGAGGTGACCGTTGTCTTTGTGTGTGAGCCAGCCAAATGCAATAGAGAGCTGTGTGTACGGGGGTGGCCCTGCACGTTTCAGCGCTTGAGTTTCATATTTTATTTGTTCTTCAGCGGTGAAAAGAGCCTTATGCAGCCCACAAGCGACCCACAAGTGCTTTAAATGAATACAGTGTGCTAATAGTTGTGAAAAGACACCCTGGGAGCAACCATGAAATATGTGCAAGGACCCGTGACCACCGAGATAATAGACCCTGCCCAGACCGTGGATTCTCTGTCCAGTCTCTCCTCCGCTCCACTCCCACTCAGGTTTGGAGTGGCTCACGTCCAGGACAGATGGTAAGTTGAGGCCCTTGCGTCTCAGGGCAGAGCAGGGGGTAGGACAAAGCCACTTGGGTGATACGAGGATGAACATAATGTTACCATCTTACCAGTTAAATAGTACGTATCTGATGCAAAGACTGTTTCTGGGAAACAGGTAGAGGTAGAGGTGTCAATAGTCTCGCGTGTTCACGTGTAAATCTCTTCTGTACATTGGGTTATAAGAGGCATCTGCTCATAATAGTATTATTACTATAATACTTATTGTTTTTATTTATTGATAGTAGAAAAACACACCAGCTGTCTCGACTGTACAGTTTTACCACCAAAGCACTAAATACTAGCCACAGCAAGCCAGTGTGGGCTATTTCCTAGCAGGGAGTTTTGTTTGTGGCAGCTTTTTGTGTTCATGTGCTGAACCACATCCAGGGCAGAAAGAAGAGAAGATGGGGGCAGCTCTAATTAAAGCCCAAGGAAGAGTGTCATCTGCTGTGAACTCGCAACCAGGGGCCACAGCAAATCAATGGACAGCCAGCACTGTCATCACCATCAACAGCTCCCGATCAGAGCAATTGGAGGGGAACAAAAAGGAATGAGAAAGACACTACCAGGAAGCTGCTACCACCTGTGCAGAGCAAGAGAGAGTCACAGAGAACGCCAGGAGCAGACAGAGAGAACAAGATTGTGATGCTGCGGTTTGAGCTATTGAGAAATACCAGAGATTTATCGCTTCTTAGTCTTGGGCAAACAATTTTGCCATCATCATCAAGGACAACTATTTTGATAAACAAAGGTGAAATTGTATAGACATTGGCTGTGAACAGAATGATCTGATGACCTTTTAAAAATATATCGATTTTTTTGGCTTTTGCTTGTGGACCAAACTGCTGCACACAGCGAATAGCAGTTATAAATGTTTGCAGCCGTATGAAAAGTGTTCCCTGAGCACATTTAGACTATTGAACCCTGTATGTGGTATCAGTGCTCTCCTGTCTCTGGGAACTGTGCATCTCGGCCAGCAAGCCAAGGGAGAGCTGGATCAGATTCTTACGCAAACACGGGCACATAAACGACGTTCTCATGGCATTAACATTCCAAATGTTTTTCAAGATGAATGTGAATGCGACTATTTTTGTCTCATAACGCAAACTCTGATAAATCCCTTTGAATAAATGAATCCTGACAAGGGGAATCTGCATACAAAAACACAGCAGGATTGAAGGCAGCCGCTGACGCGCCGCTGAAGGCCTCTGAAGCTCTCCCTCAATCTCTTCATTCATTGCTTGTTCCTCACGGACTCACGGCTCCTTAAATGGCCGTCTGTGTTTATTTCATGTTCACACAGGAGGTTAGTGAGGGATTGAGGCAAACAGCCACACTTTCAACTCTGTATGTTTGTGGTTGGCACCTGCAAATCTGGTTACCTACCTAGTCTCATGCAGAAACGTAGATTTCAAAGATTTTCTTAAACGAAACCGCAGCACTAAAGACAGAAAAAGAAACACGTTCATTGCGTCTTTAAGTCGACTCATATTCACTGTCATCAAACTACAGATTCATAAACACAACTCTGAAAGTTAATGAAGCATAAAATGTCCTATTATTGTTACTCACTTACATGCAATAAACTCAACAACGTATTAGTGCATTTTTAGTGGTTGAGATAAAAATGTAGATCTGCATGCATGTCGGTGTATTTATATATGAAAGCAAATATTTGCTTGAAAGTTTGTCACAGATGTGTTAAGTCCTGTGTTAGTGTCCATAAACTTAAATCTCTTTTTCTGGATGTCCTGTTTAAAGACAGCGTAGCAAAGCTTTTATCAACATTAATGGAAACTAACGTGATGTTTTTTTAAATACTTTGATAGTGACTGACACATGACAGCAGTGCTGCTTCATTTGTGATCCTCAGTTTCTGTGGTTGTTTTTAAGGTTGTTTCAGGGGGTGTCATCTACCTTCATGGATCTGAAAGAACTTTGGATCAAACCTTGTTTTTAAAAGCACCATGAATCCAAAAGACTGTCTGTCACGTTTCCATACAAATGTAGTTGTGTGGTTTTCCTGTAGCGGCTTCTCATCCATCAGTCCATACTGTGAATGAATTTCCATGACTAACGCTTTAAAGACATTAGCTGATGAGCCAGAAGTGGCAGTCCAAGCAGGTTCTCCCCAAGTTCACACTGTGCAACACAAATAAAATAAAATAAAACTCCTGAGCTCCATCAGAGAATCCGCTGGCCTCATTTAACATGTTAAGTGTTCATGGCACTAAAGTTAAAAAGACATCAAACGTTTGGCTTGTCGGGTTGCCAGGAGAAAAGCCTCTTGGACCTACAAACGAGCTCAAGCGTACGAAGTGGCATCTGGACAAACCGCACGCTTTCAGGAACGACATCCTTTGGACAGATGAGCATCATGTGTGGTGAAAACCAAACAGAATGTCAGGATACAGCAGCTCGTACCGACTGTGAAGCACGGCGGTGGAAGGATGATGAGCTGTTGGATTTATCTTTTCTTTTCTTTTTCACATGCCTTTACAACCCTCTTTACTACAAGATAAATGAATGAACTATTTCACTCATGAGATCAAGTAGGCTAAACTTTACAACTTTAAACAGGCATGTAACATGTCGTAAAGGTCTGTGCACATATATATATATATATATATATATATATATATATATATATATAACCTAAAAACGGGGAATTGAACTAGAATCACGTGATGCCTCACCAATTAAAAAAAAGAAAACGTTCATTTTGTCAGTTATCTGCAGGGTCATTTAAAGCTCACGAATTCCAACTACTTCCTGCCTTTGCTCAAGATACTGCGTCACAATTTGCATTTAAAGGCGTGACCAGAGCTTTCCTGGTTACACAAGAAGCTTGAGCACATTGAAAGTTATGATTATTAAACTCACCTGGTCAAAGATGAACGTGAGCAAAGATCCATGGCAGAGTTGATAGGTAAATGTTTCTTCTAATGTGACCAACACTGAGCGTCTTTGAATGACGTACATCTGTTTTTGCAAATTCAGCGAAGGCAGAGTCCAAAGAATCGCAAAGTGAACGTTTCTCAAAACCTGGAAAATATATCTCCTGCGGCGGGAGAAAGCTATCCAACATGTTGTGTGTCATTCTGCACCAACCTTACACTAGCTGCAGCTACTGGCACCCACTCACTGTCCCATGTGGTGCGGCGGGCATAGAGCAGACCTTCAAAGCGGTGCCATCTCCATATGTTCACTACGATAATCTTTCATCCACCAGGCCTGACTTTGGTTTGCTCCCTTCCTCGCCTGTGGCAACAATTTTATTTCTGCATCAATTAGCACAGTGATTAATACAACAAGCAAACAGTTTAGAGGTAATGCCACACAATTAACATCTTTCCCCATCATAAAGGATATGCTAAACACTCACTCCATCGCTTTCCCCGCCTGGGATAAAGATGTGTTTAGCAGCTATTTCAGAGGAAACAGCCCGGTTTTGAGCTATGCCATCACAACGTTAATCTAATTATCAACAGCTGAAAATGAGTCTTGCAAATCAAGATTGTGTGTGAGACACTGTTACACTCCACCCCCACCACACGTAAAACACACACTCAGACACACACAAGCGTACATTGTTCTCTAAATAGGAGAACGAATGAGAATGCCTTTGCCTCTCAATGCACTGCCACCGTGCAAGTGGCAACCCCCTCTTCAAATGCCAGTGTAGCTGATGAAAGACACCATTCACTTGCTTTGTGTCCAAACTTGTTACCGACTTACTTTTACTACCAGCCCCCTTTTCTCTTCCCTTTTCCTGTTTTCTAATTACAAACCCACTGGCACCGGGAGGGTGTGCATGGGTAAATAGAGCTGTAGGGGCCTGTCATGTGTGTAGTAGCGGAGCGAGGTCCTCGCAGCGCTCAGGGATGAGATGATTTGTTTTGATTGGCAGCTACCTTGAGACTGGCCTGATGGAGTTGTCAGAGCTGTATGCCAACAGACTGTTTCCTTACCGCTGCAGATGTACTCTGCTCCGCTGTACTGCACACACACACGTGCACATTCGCAGCACCGTCGAGCATCAGGTACACGATGGGAACTCAAATATTTAGTGGGAAAAGGGGTTTAAAATGCAATGTGAGAATTGTGAGTCTAATTTCAAATCACATTTTTCCTTCAGCTCCATTTCAGTATAAACAAACGCTTTGTACCGACAACTTCACACTGCCACCTCTTCCATATCACAACCATGTTTTTTCTGAGAAGCCAAGACAAAGCTGTATTTGAGGGTGCCGTCTTGGGCTAACACCGGGTGTGTGAATACAATGGCAATCCTACATCTGGGAACTCAGTGGGAAAACTATCCCATTTCTCACTTGTGCTGCTCAAAGAGGGTGTTCATTTTTACAAGCTGGATAGTGTTACTACAAAATGAAGTTGTGCAAAATTCCCTGTGAAAATCGGGTTATGAACGTTAGCAACGATTTTGACTGGTACAATTCATCACACGGGTCCGGTGAGAGTCGGGGAGCCCGTTTGTTTATGGTGGGCTGAATGCCTTCCCACCCTCGGTGGATGTAAGCAGAGACGGAGGAAACCATCATGTAAGAGAATAAATGCAGAAAAAGCACTGAACCTTTCTGCTGTTAGTGGAACATTTCAAAGTTTTCTTCTTCCTTCTTTCAAGTCTTTCCCGTCATGTTGAGGGTTTGACAGGCCGCCTCGTTAGGTAAGCTTTTTAGTAGCTTTATGGAATTGTCGGAACAGGAAAGGCGCTTTGCCTACAGGGTCTCGCGCCGCAGTTGAGGCTCAGCTGTTGCGGGAGTACTGTGACCAGCCTCGCTCTGCACTTGGTGACCGGATTTCTCTTCTGGCCCCTAGTCCTTTTTTCCTTTTCTTCTCTTTTCCCCTCATGCCTCGTTCTCCTTATGGTTTTTCATCTCAGGAACAAAAGCTAAGTGTTTAACTGTGAGCGAGATCAAGGGCCTGCTTCTTCCTCCCAGGAAAAGGTGGAATAACAAACATGGCCGACATTGAAATCAACCATACCTTCTGTTGACTCCAGACTCCCACATCTGTGCCGCACCTCTCTATGTCTCCCTCACAGCTGCTGCTGAGGCTGGGGAGGCTTCAGCCCAGTGCCTCCAGGCTCCCACTGCCTGAGTCCCCTGAGATGCAGCTGACTGGCACCCAGACGTCCAACCAGATGATGGATCCTGCCAGGAGAGTCGGACGTGACGGGGGGAGGTGAGGCGTCACCAGTGGCCACCACTGAACCTGAGGACGAGGGGCAGATATGGTCAGCTGCCTCACCTCCGTTTATGTGTGTGTACTTGATTGCCACTTGATACTGATTTACATGCAGCGTCTGCGTGAAGGCATGCCTTTGAATGGCCGTGTATGTGGGCGTTATTTTGGCACGTCAAGTCTGTTTTTTTTGTTTTGTTTTGTTTTTTTTTTCGTTTTCACTCCAGTCACATTCTCCATCTGGACCCACAGTCTTTCATTAGCAATATGATGCTCCATTTTACTTTGAAAGCTGACAAAATATCAGCTGCGTTGACTTGTAGTGTTTGTCATGTGTGTTACTGGGCCTCCCCAAAACTCTGACAGATGCCAAATGACACATGTTGAGGCTGAAATCAGTTTGAAAACAGGAGACAGATGAAGAGAAATGATTTATTTATCTGTAGATATTTTGACAGTATAGCTGTTACTTTTTTCCCCTCATAACTCTTAACCAGTCCGGCTGGTATTCACAGCTGACACTATGACATCTCTAAGTTTCTATTATTCAGAGAAGAAGAAAGGAAAAAAAAAAGTACCTTTCACTGGGCTCGGCATATTGTTTTGTCATTTCTGGCATGACCAGCTTGATCTCGTGATACCAGCTGGATGAAAGCTTCATTCTTGCCCCGCGGCGTCCCGCTGTGCCATTGCCTCAACCAGACACTGTGATGGTAAGTGACTGCTGTAATTGTTCTGCTTGTACCACTTACTCTTCAGCCATCCAACTGGCTCCTACCCCCTGGTTGTGCCCCGTTCCCTGCATGGGCCATCTTGGCACGGCCGTCCCCAACCCACCCCCACCCCCAGTACTGAGATTTAACACAACTGTTGGAGGCTGACGTGGGATTTCTTTCGGATAAATGCTCACTGATGATTATAGAATTCAGCTAATGAAAATAAATAGAATGTATGTGTTTGTACAGATTCATGTTCTTTTAAACACCAGCACAAAGATGATGATTAGATTTCCTTTTCACTTACTAAAAACATTTGTAGTGTATCATTAGAAGCAGAAACATTTCGTCTCTTTTTAAAATCAGCTCTGCTGAAGGCTGGAAAACACAACGTTTTGCAGTCAGAATGAGCGGACCACATGAACAAGGGTTTACTTAGCAGCTCCTGTATTTCACCATCGTCATCCCTCAGAGAGAGATTATGCATGCTCTCAGATACTCATAGCCTCCTGCTCACCACCACGAACACCCCCACTCAACCCCACTGTGCCCACAGACACACACACATGCACGCACAAGAAAACAAACAGAGGAGAAGGCGGAGAACATGAGGGAAGGGTTGCTTACTGTACTCTACATCAAATATTAATTGTTTACTGTGGCAAATAGACTCATTTTGGCCCAATCTGTTTGAAGTAACAGTAGTGAGCAAGGAGGATCAGCCCTCGCCATGTAGTGGGGACCTTCCACTGTAACACAAGCACATTTTTCATTCACTCAGTTGTGCTTCTTTTTCACACCAGAAAAGGCAGCACTGGCTCTGGGTTCTTTGCTTTCGGGTGTTACTGCTGGAGATGTGCAGTGGTCTCCGTCCGTTTGCTTTTGCAACAAAATGTCATTCAGTGAAGAGAAGTAGGAGGATGAGGAGAGGAAGACTCAAGCAAAACTGTGAGGAACTGTGGAGAATAGGAAGCTGTTCTTCAAAGCAAAGAATTTCAAAAAGAAAAGGTGCAAGTACGCCACACTGTCCACACATCACCATGCCCCTTTTGCTGCAGGCTGTGAACAAACACAAAGACGTGGACATTTTCATGCACGCATACATGGACAGAACGCGCTCAAGCTCTGCCTCTGGAGTTCATGTGGCTCTTTTCTTGTCAAAGTGGCATCAGTCAAGACAGGAGCGATTCCCGATATTTACCTGCTCTTGTCTTCTGGACCTATAACGTCACAGAGCATGTAAATGAATAAGTGAATGAATAAATAAATGAATAACCAGGTGAATGCGTAAAAACGTGAAGGAGCGGGGAGGCTGGCCGGCATCACAGCCAGAGGTATGTTGCCATCTTCTGGTTTTGAAGCCAAACTTCACGGACAGCAACCGATTTTGTCCGACACTTCCACAGCTCCATTTCTCACATTTGTGGCTTAAATATAAGTTAATGATTTCTCTTTAAAATTACTTATTTCACATAAAAATGTGGTTATGAACTAGTTTGGGTCATAACTTTTGTAGTTCACCCAGAGTACCTAAACAGGCTCGATGTATATGTTCTTCAAATAGCCAGTTAAAAAAATTGTAGATGTCATTCATGAGATTGTAAAGTTGAACTTTTTTTGTTCACACAAAGACAGGAGTTTCCTATTTGATTGATGTGAATAGTTGCTTTGCAGGCTCCGCTGCCTGTCCTGTTCACCTGATTTGCATGTATGATTGTCCACATATGTCCTCCTGCTCCTCGACTGCTCTGGACATGATCTGTGCTGTGGCAGGGTGTTAATTGGCTTGGCCCTGCAGTGTGTCTGTGCGTGCATCGGTGTGTCTGTGCGTCAGCACAAATGTTTGCGTGTGTATATGTCAGCATGTTGACAGCGTGAGCAGGTTCGAGTCTGGCTGCTCCAGCACATGTGGCTCTCCTCCCGTCGGAGCGGCTCTTTCCTCTGTTCCTAACATGCGCTCTGCGCCTCCCTGCTCCTGTCCGGCCCTGCTGGGCTCTGTGAGGCCGCCAGGCCACTTATTTACTCGAACTGACGCGAGGAACACTTTATTATGAGTCTCTGTCGGCATTTTACCAAGATATGGCAAAAGCAACATTTTATTGATTCACAATTCAAATAAATAAATAAATATCAATTAAAAAAAACAAGAAAGCTTTTACTCAAGTGACAGCAATGTGTTTAATTTTTTTTTACCATGTAAGTATTACAAACGCCTCTGTGCACTTTCAAGGAAAACGTTCTCTCTCAGTGTAAATCTGCTAATGTATTGATCTCCACAGAGTTCAATAGCAAAATGTGTCCACTGAGTATCAGCTTGTTTATTGGACGGTCGCTGCCAGGTCCTGTGGTTTCTCTGTTCATTCTGCTGTCAGGTACAAGGATGGGATTTACTGTGTGTTTTTAATACGGTGTCCAAAATCGTCCGCAGCTACATTAGATGCTTTTGGTGCATCCAGGATGTGTTTATGTGCTTTATCTGCCAAGTGTTCTCGCGAGTCTGTCTGAGGTCTGTGTGGCGCAGCGATCACAAACACCACACATGCCGTTTCCCTCTGGGGTTAAACATCTTTGTGACTTTTCTGATGTTGTTTGGATTTCATTTAATTGAAATGTTTTTATGTATTTCCACTGTGGGGTGCTGAATAAGCAGGATGCCACACAGACTGGGTGTAAGCCCCAGAAAATGCCGGAGCGTCACCAACACTTGCCTAAATAAACACAAACACGCGCACACATAGATAATCTATAGCCCTCTCTGATCATTTTCCTTGTCTTTCCACGCTGTTCCTCCTTGCTTCTTTTAGCCTGCAGCAAGACAGCTGTGTCCATCTGGCCGTGGTGCTAAGAACCTCCTGCGATCAGCGGAGAAGCTTTTCTCCTGTTCTGCAGGGAAGATAATTGTAGAAGTCTTACATGACTCCCATGTCAATAAAAAGATCTTTCACTGCGGTTTTTTTTATAAATGGACAACAGTGTTGTGTTTTTTACACACACACACACACACACACACACACACACACACACACACACATATATACATATGTATATACATATGTATATATTATAGATTACTGTGTAATCATTGTTGCCAAAAATACTGTAATAAAGTAGTGACATTGTTAAGAGATGATACAAGACCAGAGGTAGAATTTCGCTCTTTGAATTCCAGTTTGCAGACTATGTTCCTCCTGTACATCTGGACAGATTTTCTGTGATGTAGCAGCAACATGCAAAGGTCTAGAAGCTGATAAAACATCTTAGCAGCTTCTACTGGATAACCTTCAGAACTGTATTATTTCTATTTGACAGAGTTTTAACAGTTAGATGTTTACACCCTGTTGCCAGCTCAGAACTACCTGAGGATTTGTTTTTCTCATGTTACACATGAAGAAAACTCATTTAAAACCAACCCCGTACTTGTTCTTCTATCCAACAGTTTTTCTGAAGCTTTTTTAGTGGTCATTTTTATTTATTTATTTATTTATTTTTATTTCTCTTTTTTTATTTTAAAAAATCTTCCGGCAAAGTAATAAATATTTCATCACATTTCATTACCAACCATAAAACATATATCCAGGTTCACATTTAAAGAGTATTCAATAAATAAATATTAAATAAATTCAGCTTTGTAGTAGAGTGTGTTGCAAGTGGTTATATTTTGAAAAAAGCAGTAAGGAGAAGCGTCTTCATATATGTGTAACTATGTGGATTTTTATCTTCACAATGACATTTCTGAACAGTTGCCTCTTGAACTTGCAAACATTCATTAATTGGTTGCTTCTTTTGACCTTACTTTTTATTATGCAAAATTAAATTGTATACATCTAACTAGTTCCCATCTAGATGTTATAGATGTTATATATATATATATATATATATATATATATATATATATATATATATATATATATATATATATATATATATATATATATATATATATATATATATATATATATATATATATATATATACGTGTGTGTGTTTAATTTTGCATCGAAACATTTTTTGCATCAAGATGAAAGTAATCTTGCTATAAGTATTTCATCACTCCCAGCCATGTGGAGCTTTATTTGCAGTGAAAATATTGTCGCACATGCAACAGCTGTTTTATTTCTTCTAATGTTGAGCTTTCAAGAGCTGCTAAAAGCTTTGCTCCGACAATTTTAATTCTTTTATGTCAGGGAACTGGATACCCTCCACCCCACCCCCAGATCTGGAACATAGTCCCAGAACAAACACTGTGGTCTGGAGGTTAACTTGCAGAGCGCTATATGGCCTGAATACTGAAATCCATACCGCTTCAGTGAGTGTGCCTCTCTCATTCCTCTCCCCTGCTTACCCTTCATTCATTCGCTGCTTTCTTCCCGTCTGTCTCCGGAGCAGCTTTTCAAACTTTCCAGCAGCTTGGGCTCTCCTTCTATCTTTCCCTCTTCATCTCTCTGTCTCTTGTCCTCTTGTTCTGTCCCTTTTCACTCGCAGAGGTTCCTCTGAACAGAGAGGCTGTGCCCTGTCTGACCTCTGCTTGTCAGTGTTAATTGCATGGCTTTAATTACAAAAACACATTTAGCACATTGAAAGGGGTTTAAGTTAAATCCTTCCTCTTCAGACCAAACTTTAAGGTTTAGACACGGCATGGCTGTGTCAGCTATCTGAGTCAGATTAGATGTTGTCTCTTATCTTACCACAGTCTTTTGAGCTGCCTTTTATTCAGCTGTCTGTCTGAGGCTTTCGCAGGATACTCAGATGCTCTGTGGTCAGGCAGATTGATTGGTATGATGAGTCCATCCACTCGCTGCGTCTTCAGGATTCGTGTTGTTTTTGGTTGGTTTTTAAAATGTTATTTCACACACACACACACACACACACACACACACACACACACACACACACACACACACACACACACACAGTGTAGATTATGAGCAAAGTAATTTTACTCCTAAGAAGTAAATCTTTTTAATTTTTAAATTGTCCCAAATAGAAACACTTGTGTCTGTTTAAATGTGTATTTTTGTCTAAACAATAATCAGCACAGAATTACATCCTTGTTATGTAAAACATCACATTTGCAGGAACAAAATTAAATGTCCAAAATAATATTAATAATAATTGTGTGACACACAACTGCATACAAACAAATGCACAAAGTTGGTTGCATTAAAAGTTTGATTAAATGATTAACCGATATAAAATGGGCCAGTGTAAAATGTACAGACGTCTTTAGTAAAACTACAACCAAATACTTGGGTGCAGACATGTCCATGCTTAATTCAGTTTAGTTGGTCTTTTGTGAAGCAGCCAGTGAAGCTCTGTTTAATCAGAAGGATTTGTCATGTGATTGACGGACTGTTGACAGCAGTATTGGGGCAGTATTTAGCAAGGTCTCAGGACCCCTGTGGCTAAAGTGAATTTTATGGAGGCACTGGTGGGTCACAGGCATAACAAGAAGTCAGGCACGTTTTAAAGCTGATGCAAATGAAGGTATTTCATGTTGACATCTCACCATCTGAGGTGTGATAGTTGATCACTTTGTGCATGCTGGGAAAACAAAAGTGCATGGAAGCCCCACAACACAGCGTAGTGTCAGAGAGTGTGTGTGTAGTAACGCCCACCGCTGTCCCTCTTTGTGTCTGCGCGCAGAGTAGAGTACATTAACAGAGCTCATTTACAATGTACGGACTCTGCGGACCGGAACAGTTGGAGTTATACCGCAGTTAAGCGCTTGGTTAATAAGCTGGGACTGAAAATGGAGAGAATGGCTAATGATCATTTTCTGCATCCCTCAGTTATCACTGAGGGCTGAAAATACTTAAATACTTGAAAAGTTAAAAATAATCATTAAATAAAGGTAAGTTGGTGAGGCATAATGATAACAATAATTATTATTAATGGTATTAATTAGACTTTATTCCATTAATATTTTCATGTGAGATAAATATATTCATTTATGTAGCTTGAACAGACTAAACCTGTTTATTTTTATACGTATTTTGTAGAATCTCATTTTTATAGCACTTGATTTGCTAAATTAGTTTTATATTATCGCTTTGATTTTTATCCTGACGATACAGAATCTTCAAGTGAGATTTAAAACTTCAGATTAAGTCATTTGCTTGGGTGCTAAATTTCCGTCTTTTATTTTATTTTTTTTCAGTTGGACAAAAAAAGATTTTTTTCTCTAAACACAGACCATTTAGATTACAATAATTAGTAGTTGTGCACATTACAACACAGGAAATTAAATGTAAATTAAGGTTCAACTTAATTATGAAAATAAAGTCTCAAGGAAAGAAAACAATGCAATGGGGAGGTTAGAAAATAAATGAATTAAAAACTAAATGTAGATTTCTGTAATTGTCTGTATGAAACATAGAACTGCTGGTGTATTTGCTTTTTTAGTTTTTATTTGTCTTGGATGTGTGTTCCTTCATGGCAGCTCTTAAATGTTTTTACTCCAGTTAAGACTAATTTACTTAAATGCTGTTACTGCCAGAAATTAAATGCATGTTATTCAATTATTAATCCAAGTGTAGTCCTCATAACAAGCTGAATTAACTTGCTCACTGACAAGCAGTCGTTTTTCCTCCTTCAGAGGCCACAAAACAACAGTTTTCCGGCTGCTCACCGTGACAGTCCGAGGTCGGGTTTTGTGGGCAGCACTGCCTCTAGGCGCGACAATGAGAACTACACTTCTGTTTAGCTTTTCTTTTCTTTCTTTTTAATAAAATATTTAGTTTTTTTTTTAAAATAGTGTTAATTAACTGCATTAAAGATATCTTTAACCTGCTATAGAACTGTCATCTTATGAATTGCCTAAACGCTGTGTTATCTTTAAATCCAGTGTGGTAAGATGCTTTAAGACTATAGTTTGTCTCTGGCACACTGAAATGAAAGCAAAAACAATCACAAAAACATATGTCTGGGCTCACATAAGTGATTTCAAATTTGTCTGTTTCCAATGAAAGGGTAAAAATGAGAATGAATGAAACGCTGCTCTGAGATTTAATTGCTTTTTCATGATCCAGCGGTCCTGCAGGAAAATGCAGCGTAAAAAAGCCCAATTAGAGTCTTTTCACTTTGTGCTGGAGACAGCAGGGTTCAGGCTGATTGTGTTTCTCTGCTAGTTGCTCTGCTCCAGAAGGTGATACTGGGTTGGACCCCTGTTACCCTTCGAGCCTTCTGTTAAATTTGGCAGAAAAAACACCGGGTCTCAAAGAAGAACAAAGGCGTGCTGGTTTCACCATAGAACCAGAGAAAGAATCCCTGAAGAATGGATTAATTTGGTCTAATCTAGGAGACCCATTCCATGCTCACTCTACCAATGAGAGCTATTGGAGCAAGCAGGAAGCAGCTCTGCTCCTTATTAAATTGCCTAAAATGACTTGAAACTTCTTTGCCGTGCTGCCTCCATACAGCAGATGCTCTGCATTAATTGGTCTACGAAGGCCTGACCTGGGCTCCTGTATGAAGGGTTTAAGACGCATATTTGTTTTTTGCTATAACCTGGCAGGCATGATGTGCGCTCACAAGGGTCACATTTTATACGATTATACAGTTCTTAATGTTCGGTGTGCTTTGGGGAGGTGGTGTTTTGGAGGTAATGTTTTAACAGCAGGTAAGTTCTAAACGGCATTCATCAGAGGCCTGCTCTCTCCCCTCCACTGGCCACAGCTATGACTGATGGGCCTGTCTTTTGTATGAATGTTTAGCTCAGTGGAGAGCCATATGCCACTGGCACCAACCCCTGCCCACAGCCTCCCGCTGTAGCAGTGGTGGAGAAAAGAAGGAGAAGAAGAAAGTCAGAGAGAACAGCAGGACTTGGTTTAAAAGCAGGAGGAAATATGGCCACAGAAAGAGAGACACAAAACATCAAGTGTTAGCACATTTAAATACATATGACCACATAAGGAAGCTCCTCAGATACTTTACCATCCCGTTCAAGATGGGAGTCTATATATGCTAACAGTGTAAGATATTTTAATAAGACAAGTGGTGGTGGTGGGAGGTTAGAGGGGAGGTGGTGCTGGTCCATCTGTCCCAAGCAGCCTCTCTCCCGGTGCTGCTGCC
Source organism: Xenentodon cancila (assembly GCA_014839995.1). Classification (NCBI taxonomy): domain Eukaryota; kingdom Metazoa; phylum Chordata; class Actinopteri; order Beloniformes; family Belonidae; genus Xenentodon; species Xenentodon cancila. Next base: position 1,037,145 of record CM026200.1, on the reverse strand, counting down.
GCCCCCTCGTGAGAGAAGCACAGCTGTTACTGGAAAAGCCCTACTGTCCAGAAAACAGTGGAAGGCACTCCTCCCCTCCCACCTCCACCCGCTGTCCCTCCACCTCTCTGCCCAAACACCCCTGCAAGAGGATGAAACGAACCAGCAAGCCCAGCCACTGTGCAGTCAGCCTGCACGTCTGCAATTTCAAACCTCTTTAGATCATTTTTCATGCTCACCAGAAATGAATAATGCACACATTAACTGGTGCCAGTTAATAAATTTCCGTTTCACTGCACTATATTTTTCAATAAGGGTCTAGCTGCTTCGTTTTGTTTTGCAAAACAGTCTCATAGGGCTCCTGCTGCAAATTAACCCAGCCCCCCCCCCATTTCATCCACAGCCAGGGAGAGTTTCCTTGACTTCAGAACTAATAAAATAATCCTAAACTGGCTTACATCTTCACTCTTGCATGCAAATGTCAAGAATCATATTGACCATTTTGTTATATCCATAATCGCTTGTAGTCATCCGTAGTTGTTCTGCTGGCTGAAGATAATACCCCACAACATTTTTCACAAGAGTGCATCTTCAAAATTCAGCCCCCAGGGCACTGCTACATGGAAACAGAATCAATCTCAGACAACTTCGAGGCTTTGTAAGGGAGCCAAATTGGCAGCCTATGTCCATTATATTAGTTGAACAAAGCCCTGACTAGCATCTGGCAGCAGTGGACACTTTACAGCCCATCTCTAACAATTAATCACTGGCTGCGACATTGTGGACTCTCAAGTGTGTGGCTGGGTGCTCTATTGCAGAGGAGACCGCTGGAAATGCCAGGGCATGTAGGCACGGCAGTCCCAATGGCCTCTGACAGTAGCCCTCCTTAAAATGACACAGTGCATCCGAGCCAGACGGACAGAGCGGCATCGGGAAGGCGTTTTGACAGGCGAGGGGACCCCTCTGAAAATGCCACCGTGTCCTGGTGTTCTGAAGTGTTGTAGTGCACTGGTAGTATCTGTTCTGAGGTCATGTCATGTAATATGATCTAGATGAGGCGGACAGGACGGGTCCCTCTCCAGGACATGGTTGGGGTGTCAGACAAGCTGCTCCTCTAATAAGGACTGCCATTCTAATGATCACTCAGTCGGCCTAACCTCTGACCGCTCCGTTATAAAAAAACAGAGGGCGGGGCCGGCCGGGATGGTAGGAAGGACTGCGCGTTCAAATGTACACTATTTACATCGATTAGACAGGCAAGATGGAGGTGCCCATCAGAGCCCATTAGGATTATTGTGGTTGGGGGAGCAGGAGGGTGAGACAGTGAAGGCCTTCCAGAGGCCCAGCGGACAGTCACAGGCCTGCCCTTGAGCCCATCCTGTCACATCGATGAGAACTCTGTCAAAGCCACTGGTACAGATGTGCAGTTTGCTTGTGACCGTGCATGCCTGCACGTCGAGCTGCCAGACCTGCACACGGCTCGACGTGCATATAAAAATAAAATAATAATAATAAATAAATAAATAATCATATAAAATAAATCTGAGAATGTAAGACAATGAAACTTGCAGTCACTCTGTTGACGATGAGCGCCGCGTCTCTCCTTCACTTAGTATTTCAGAACATTTCCATGTCGCAGTTTTGATAGACCTGCGTTTCTATATTTTGTTGGAGGAAGGGGGATGTTTTTGGTGCTTATCAAATGCAAAACAGCACACCTGCTGTTCCAAAACACCCTCATTGGGTTCAAATTAGTGCTCCCCTGCCTCTTGTTTTTCTGTTGAAGATGCTGCTGCAACAAAAGAATGACACTGTTCTTTTTCTTCTTTTTCTTATTAAGATGTTGTGTGGCAATCAAAACAAAATGCCTTGTTGAATTGTGAACAATCAGATGTGATCCCCTCCTAATACATTGATTACAATGATCAAAACTCATCAGTGTGATTAATGAAACACAATAAAGATCCCCACCTGTGAGTTGATTTCATTTTTTTATTGTGATGAGGCATCCAAGCAGGTAAAAGGTACACAGTGAAAATCCAGAGAACAAGAAGAGGACTTCATAAGTACTATTCTGGTTTTTTATTAATATCACCCTCCAGGACGGCAGGTTTTTGTCAGTCAGACTGAATAATGAAGATGTTGGCAGGGCCGGTGAATCCTTCCCTTTAATACTCACATATTTTATGATAATGAAAGGTATTCAAAGAGTGATTATGATAAAAGTGCGCTCCCCTACTGGTGTGCCAGCACAGCTGTGCAGCTCGACAGCCAGCTGCAGGGACTGAATGAAAGGCTCGCACAGAAAGTAAAGAAAGGATCCATAAGTACATAAAGTGAATAGGTGATGGTTTTGTAGCCAATCAAACATTGGCAGCACTGCATGTTAACACTGCACGACAAAAAATAATGCGAGGGAAAAGCTTTCAGTCTTGAATGTCACTATTCCAGTATTTTTGATCTTTTTTTGTAGCATTCACTCTGTAGCATGAAGTCTTTTCACCGCTCTGACCTTTACTGGAGTCTTGTTGAAACAGGTTTCATTCTGAAACAAACAATACATCGAGTGGGCTTTATATATTTATTGTGTTTTCAGACATATCTACCACCGACTCCTTACATCAAAGCAGCAAAAATAAAAACAGAGTTGGGTAAGAAGGAAATTTCATCATGTGATATTAGTTGCATTTTGAGGAGGTCGTATACGGAGGTACTGATGGTCGTGTGCTGTGGCACCCCCCGAGGAGCGTATCGGTAACATCTTCCAAGCATCAAAGCATCAACTGGTGTATTGTACTGTATGTGTAAACAAACTTAGTCGCCCCTGAAGCAAAGCCATACCAGCCCATCGCAGCTTCAAAAGTTTCCTGCAAGCTGTAGGAAGCAGGTGAAAAAATAGAAGTGTGTTGAACTTTGACCTCGGGTGCACACTTGTTGACTGATGTTTCACACTGGGGTTGCCTTTTCCCTCTGCAGCTTTCTTCCAGAGGAGCTGGTGTGTGTGTGTGTGTGTGTGTGTGTGCGTGTCTGTCAGTCCCCGGGGAGATCATCCCCATCTCCCTTTGAAGGCTCTGTTCTATGGAGCTGTTTTCCTACAGCACCGGCCACGGGTTTCCTGTCTCGGCTGACCCCTCATCGTCTTGTGGACATTTGAGAAAAACGCAGCACAAACACCTTTCTCTCATTAACAACAGAGGACGAGAAACCAAGGGCTTCTTAAATCTCAGCATTGAACAAAGAAGGTATACAACTATCCTAAGTGATGCCTCTCATGTTTTTCTGCTTGACAGAAGACTACACGGGATCATGCGCAGACAAACATTTCCGAGACAGACCAGAGCAACTTTTCAGCTTTGGAACATTTGGATCTTCGGGAAGAAAAGCCCAACTCAAATAAATCTATACCAGATTCTCTGGATGCACACACGCGTGGAGCTCTGTCCAGCTGACACAACACAGGGTCAGAGATGAAAAGAGGATGGGGTTCACCGTGGATCAGGTCCACATGGCCTTATGCTGGGGGACCGAAACAGCATGGTGCTGCAGACCATGTAACCAGCGCAGAGATCCAACACCTCTGCCCAACACACAGCCATGAAATCAAATTATGCTCTTGACACTTTGGTCTCATACATGAAACAGTCTCCGAGAAATACAACTATGAAACAGCACTTGCAAGTGAGCAGCATTTCCTTTTTCCTCCCGTGCTCCATCTGAAGACTTTCTTCAAAGAAATAAATCCAAGCCGGACGCACAGATTATGGTCTTTATTCCCAAATTTTTTTGTGTCAGAACTAGTGAGATAAAATAATACAAAATGGAACAACAATGGAAAAGTGGTTTTATAGCAGACAGGGGTCCCGGCGGGCTCTCCTCAGGGTGCGCTACGTTTAAGCTGGTCCAGTTTGCGTCGCAGCATGTTGTAGTTGTCTCTGGTCCCGGGAGCCTCGGGGTCCAACTTTAGAGACAGCTCATAGTGTTTCTTTGCCAGTTCCAGCTTCCCCCAGCGATGATACAACACAGCTGAAGAAAAGCAGAAACCTTCTTTAGGCTGACAAGCTGCATTCATTCTCGTTTCATTGATTTGCTGCATTCAACACAGAGGCCTCACGATTCTGCTGCTGCTGGAATGCATTAACAGAATTCTGGCTTTCACGTGCTCTGATCAAAATTGCAGTGGCTTTACCTAAATTACCATGGCAACCAGCAGCATTTGGGTTGATCCGAAGGGCGTGAAGAAAGAAGCCCTCTGACTCCTGAGGAAAGAAAGAAAAAAGCATCTTGAATTATCTCAACTCGTCTGAGAAATGTACCTCTGCCGACGCCTTTACTGCTCCTGAGCAGACACAGAGAACAATGCCAGAGATAAAATCTCTGACACGCATAGCGAATGGCACCAGTTTGTTGTTTAAACTATGTTGACTGACCTTGTATTTCTGTAATTTTCCCAGAACGTTTGCCAGTGAAAACATGATAGTGTGGTCATTGGGAAGAAGCTTCAGAGCCTCTCGGCCGATCAGCTCTGCTTGACCCAGGTTACCTTGTAGACAGACCGGAAAATTAACAAAAATGTCACACATTAATATTAAATGACGCCCACAGAATACCTACGGCTACAGGCACATGCTCACGTTTATTTTTAGCAGAGTCTGTGCAAGCAGACAACATTTATGAAGCATACTGCCTTAACAATTCCACTGATGGAAAATCTGGTAAAAATACTGCTTGACACTGACATGTTTGAGACTTTCTAAACCAAGAATGTTAAAGATTCAATGGATGCAACTAAAATACAGAGAATCTCTTTGCTTTATTTGTCAGTGGTATCAAAAGCAGAGTTTTTTCCTCTTCACACATGGAGGGGTGGTTTAGTCTCCTAATTAAGGTTGAACACAAGGCCCACTGAGTTATTGATCTCTGTCACAGATCTGTCTGATGTCTGGCCAGAAATGGAGAAAGAAGACAGACAGACAAAACAGAGGAACAGACAGACAGAGAGCGAGACACAGAGGGTGAAACAATGGCAGCCGTGTCCGGAGTTGCGTCCTTCAGACACAGCGTGCCAACATGTGACTACATGTGTCACTGTGCAGGTCTGGATTTAGACAGATTCAGTCTTTTGTTTGTGTAATGATCAAAACAAAAGAGAGGGGGTGAACACTAAGGAGAAAACAAGCGCTCCGGTGTCCTCACCAGCTCAAAATCATACCTATTGTTCTTCTTTTCCCCTCTTGTTTGTAGTTTTGTAGAGGGGTGAAGCTGAGGAGATGGGCAGAATTATTTCTGTCAGTTTTGGGGAACAAATGCGGAGGGGGAACTCTGAGGGGGCGCTGTTCTGGCTGTGCTTGCCCTCGTTTGATCAGGAAGGCGCTGGGCCCTGATTGGATGGTTCCAGTGGCCTCCTGGGAGACTCCGCCCCCACGGGAGCAGCTTTGACAAAACGGCTCAAGCTTTTGGAAATCAGAGCATTCTCCACACGGCAGGGAAGAGTGCCTTCAAAACTCACAGCACAAAGCTTTAATACATAAATTTCAAGCATTGCTGATTCCTGCTCTTCCGGTCTAATCTTGTTGGCCGTTTATATTTCCTGCCTTTCCAAGACTAACAAGCCTGTGTTCTTTGGCTATTAATGCTGTAAGAAGCTGCATCCACGGTATAAGGTTCTTTGAGTCAAATGTCTCAAACTCACCAAGAGTGCACTTTTAACTGGTTGGATTTTTGTATTAATTAGTAGAATGGTTGTGTGGTGCTCATCCGGTTTGTGTATTAAAAGTTCTGGGTCTTTTGCCGTTACCCGTATTGTCCAGCAGAATGACCATATTGTTCCAAGCCAAGCTGTGATCGGGCTTTAGGACGGTTGCATTCCTCCACGCATTCAGGGCATCCACATGTCTGTTCTGGTCAGCATACTAGCACCAAAAAAAGAGAAGTGGTGTTGTAAAATTCTTCTACAGTCGTGGCCAAAAGTTTGGAGAACGACACAAATATTAGTTTTCACAAAGTTTGCTGCTAAACTGCTTTTAGATCCTTGTTTCAGTAATGTACTGAAATATAATTACAAGCACTTCATACGTTTCAAAGGCTTTTATCCACAATTACATGACATTTATGCAGAGTCAGTATTTGCAGCGTTGGACCTTCTTCTTCAGGACCTCTGCACTTCTACTGGGCTGAATCCTGACTGACAGCAGCCTGTTCTTTCATGATCACTTCCTGGAGTTTGTCAGAATTACTGGGTTTTGGTTTGTCCACCCGCCTCTGGAGGATCAACCACAAGTTCTCAGTGGGATTAAGATCTGGGGAGTTTCCAGGCCATGGACCCAGAATGTCAACGTTTTGGTCTCCGAGCCACTTAGTTCTCACTTTTTCTCAGGATGCTTCACTGTTGGCACGACACAGGACTGATGGTGGCGCTCACCTTTTCTCCGGACAAGCCTTTTTCCAGATGCCCCAAACAATCAGAAAGAGGCTTCATCGGAGAACATGACGTTGCCCCGGTCCTCAGCAGTCCATTCACATACTTTCTGCAGAAGATCAATCTGTCCCTGATGTTTTTTTGGAGAGAGGTGGCTTCTTTGCTGCTCTTCTGGACACCAGGACATCTTCCAGAAGTCTTCTCCTCACTGTGGGTGCAGATGCGCTCACACCTGCCTGCTGCCGTTCCTGAGCTCTGCACTGGTGGCGCTCCGACCAGGAGACGATCCGGGCGCTTGCTGGACTTTCTTGGACGCCCTGAAGCCTTCTGAACAAGAGTTGAACCTCTGTCCTTGAAGTTCTTGATGATCCTATAAACTGTTGATTTAGGTTCAATCGTAGTAGCCACAATATTCCTGCCTGTGAAGCCGTTTTTATGCAACGCGATGACGACTGCACGCGTTTCTTTGCAGGTCACCATGGTTACCAATGGAAGAACAATGATTTCAAGCATCACCCTCCTTCTAACATGTCAAGTCAACCAGCCTGACATGATGATCTCCAGCCTCGTGCTGAGTTAACGAGACGATTACTGGAATGATCTCAGCAGGTCCTTTAACGACACCAATGAAATGCAGTGAACGTTTTTAATCGGGTTTAAGTTAATTTTCATGGCAAAGAAGGAGGATGCGATTCATCTGACCAGTCTTCATAACATTCTGGAGAATATGCACATTGCTATTATAAAAACTTAAGCAGCAACTTTTCCACTTTCCAATATTCATGTCATTCTCAAAACGTTTGGCCACAACTGTACACGTGCAGAAGCTTAAAAACAAACAGCGTTCATTTGGATTACATTCAGTCTCCAAGTTGCAAACTGACACTGACTTTCATTTTTGTGTGCATTTCAACACAAAAGCTGAGTCAGAAACCTCACCAAGCGTCCCAGGTTATAGTAGCAGTCTGGGTACTTCTTCCGGAAGCGGATGGCGTTCCAGTAGCTCTTCTCTGCTTCCTCAAACTTCCGCAGGCTGTTCTGAATTATACCGAGATTCATCCAAGCTGCAGCAAAGTCAGGTCTGCACATATGAAAAGAAAAAAAGAAAAAGAAATGCAAAACTAATGACAAGGACTTTGGAAAGGTTTGCAAGTATTTAATTAAGTACTGTTTTCTCTTTTTTTGGGGGGGGGGGGGGGGGGGGGGGGGACAACATACTGAATAGAAACGGCTTTAGACAACAGCTGTTCGGCCTCCTGAAGTTCATTCTTCTCCTTCAGGATGTTTCCCAGGTTGTTCATTGCATGGACGTAGGTGGGATGCAGCCTGACAGCGTAAACGACATGCAACACAAGTTAGTGTTCATCGGTTCAAAGCTGAACAGCTGAGTAGACACTCTGGCCTGTGAGGGGACATACCTGACTGCCTCCCTGTAATATCTGACAGACGCAGTGGAGTTCCCTCTATCAGCCAGGTTCTTACCTACATTATAATGCACCTGAGAAATAAGTCATCAATACGTCAAACGGCTGGCTGTAATTTATACACACGTGTGTCCAAAAGGAATTTCCCGACACACAAAATAGTAACAGGAAGATACAAGTAGTTTGTCACCTTGGCATTAAGCGGACAGACAGACAGGGCGCTGGTAAAGAGGCTCTGCTCCGATCGCCACTGGTGACTACGCAGGGCACAGCGAACCACGTACATGCATAGCAGCGCCAGCACCATGACACACACAAACTTCTGGAAAACAGAAAGAAAACAGCAGATATTTAACAAGCACAAACCAACCAAACGTTGACGTTTAAATTAATCATCAGCAACACAGAGATGACTGCATCGTGCATCTCTGCGAGCGTGCTGTTATTATGCCCTCACACGCACGTCATTAGTCATACTGTCTCTGCTTTGCATCACTGTTACCGAATTATTAATGTTACAGATGATTAAATGAAAGATTTTAAAACCAGAACACTGTGACTGGTGACCGATCTAGAGGTCACTGGTTAAATCTTTACAACACAGCTTGTAGATGTGAGGTCGCTGTTACCCAAACGTGTCTGCTGTGGCGTGATGTAACTGTACCCTGTGTCTGGTCCAGTGGCGGCAGCAGCACCCCAGCGCGTAGGCCAGCAGTAAGCAGTAGCCGGCCGAGGACAGATAGAGCACTCTCTCCGCGATAACAAAGCCCACCCTGAAAAAAACATTACACGCAGGCAGAAACGGGACCACCAGCAGCACCAGACCCAAAGTCAGAGTCCTGGTAGGGAGAGGAAAGAACGTGCTTGAATGGTGATGACATTGAGGCTTATTAAAGATAAAAACAACAAACTAAACACACAGTCTGTGTCCACCAACAGTCTCAACAGCAATCAAGATCTGGTGCTCTGGTCATGCTGCGGTGGACTTGATACCATCATCATGATCAAGATCCAGTCTGCAGAGACCAACATGTCATACTTCATGTCATCTACAGAATGTACCAGATAGCTTTGCTCGCTTACCTCCTCCTCTGGCCATCCTGCGAGCATAAAGCTTGGCTTATCAAGCCTATCAGGATGCACCAGAGCAGCAGCAGCCACACTATCCTCCAATCAGTCGCTGACTTAATGAGAGGCACACAGCCCATGGACCAATCAAAACACAGCCACCAGGGACACAGCAGCAGCCAGGCATTAAGGGAGTAGTAGTAATTATAGTTCACTATCTGCCGATCAAAAGGAAAGGAGAGGGACACAGAATGGAGGAAAGCAGGGAAAATAAAGAAAAAAAGATACTTCAGAATCACTGTGAATGTGATTACTCGGGACACAGATTAATGGTTGGGACATTTAATCTTTCTATTGGCCTGTTTTAGTCTGAATTCTTCTAAGTTTTTAGGCTCCAAACTCCAAAGAAGGTGAGTGAAGGTGGGCCGACGTGAAGGCTGCAGAAACATGCTGCATTTCTGTCCGTTTTTAATGCATATTTTGGAGATATACTTTAGATAACGCTGATGGAAAGAACTTAAAGTGGATTTTGAATGATCTTTTTCAATTTTGAAAGAGTTTGAGTACATTATTGGAGAGACTGCTGATGCAACGTAGTTGACTGTAGGGAGCCTGCAACTCACATGACTGATGACATAAACAATCAGCCGTTTCTGGTCCGGGGTTCCATCCTAACTCCCGTTCTGTTATATCAAGGCCATGCAAGTGAGCCTGAAGCACATCTTCTGTTATGCCACAGTTCAACTGGATGGAAATGCAGCTAATCTTCTCTGTTCAAATCAAACTTTAAAGTATTCATCAAAAACTCTGATGGAAATGCAACTTCCGTTTTACTTTTCTTCATATTTTACAAGACACAAACGCTCACACTGAGGTAGTCTGAGTGCAGAAACGAGTGGTACGAGATCTTTGCTCCAGAGATGTGAAGGTGAGTAAAATAAGTCCGGTAGTTAAGAAGTAGCTGCCTGCTGGAAGGTTGGCGCATCACATTGTGGGTCCTTGAATGTCTACAGCAGCCCCCTGTTTATTACGCCTGTCCTTTTTACATTAACTGACCTGACACGGGTTTGGTGTTGAGCTGGCACCGTCAATAACCCGCCTAAACACGGGCCTGGTCTGATGTGAACAGGCTGACGTGGGACAGCAAGGCGGCCCACAAACGCTTCAGCCCCACTACCGAGGATACCCTAAGCCAGAATATTACACGAACCATAAAAGACGAAGAAATGACAGGCCGCAGCTTGTGTTGCCTTAGTTGCGTGCGGTCAGCGACCGCAACAGCAGGAGAGGCAGAGGAAGACTCGACGGGTCGTATTTCGACTTGTGTTTGCCAGCGTCTTCGCCAAGTCTCTGAGGTGTTCACATGTCGAGACCGAGTTTTGATGGGCAACTGCAAACTGCTTATGACTTGCTTCTTAAAAATGATGTAACATATAAGTGGCCTTAGCTGTAGTAAAAAAAAAAAAAAAAAAAAAAAAAAAAAAGTACACAAAGTTTTACTAATCAGATTTACTCCTTTGTTCTGCACTGGAGGCAATCTATCCTTTGAATTTCAGTGCAACCGTCCACGTTGCAGCTGTTTTCTTAGAGTGCATTCACACAAGATGAGTGCCGTGTTGGCATACGATGACAGAAAGTCATCACCTTGCATCATCCAGAAAATCTCAAACGTGAGGGTCAGTATCTTACACTCAAAGTAAGGCACAAAGTCAGTAAGGTTGCCATCATTTTTCTGAGATGGTTCCCTGAGACCATGTGTGCTTAAGTGTACACATGATGACGCGTGTGCAAGCGTGCTCAGACACGACTGAGAACAGTGTAATGAGAGTCCAGGTCGGCGGGACAGCCGGTAGGGAGGGTCAGTCGTGCCTGGTGCAATGTGGGACACACCGGTTAGTGGGAGTAATTGAGCTTTGTGACAAAAAAAGACATTTAAATATCCACATTTGCATTAGCAAAAGTAATTTACTGCATGTTGGACAGCAAGTAGAAATCATTTTGCAGCTCTGGCTATTTTATTACCTCTCACCATGAAAATAAATACTTACATATGTAGATACAGAAAAAAAAATTCAATCAACCAGCAGTGTTTCATTCTGACCAAAATTAACAAATAATTCAATATTCTATGACAGATTACATTCATAAAACACAGATCCTAAAAAAATGGCCTAACCTACACCCCAAAACAGTTATCCTTCCAGAAAGCCGTTTATAACTATAAGGAACATCTCTGAATGAATAAAATCCACAAACAAGCCTTACTCACTCTAATAAAGATATTTTCCTCAAAAGAGGCAGGGTTGTCAACTTCTGTGAATGCTGGTGGTCCTGTGCCCATGATCCTCCAGCGTGCATAGAGCATCGAGAGGCCTCCAAGACCCATGAGAGCCAACCGTGTCAGAAATCCCCCTCGCAACATCTCACTTAGCTGTAAGAAAAATACTTCCACTCGTCACTGACAATCAAAAATCTATACTGTTAGTTACGTTCAGCAGTGCTTCACCAGTGATGCACTAAAATGTACACAGCTTCATGTGGACTTGATGCGTTAATCGTATAAAGGAGGACATCATTTCCGACAGAGCAGAAGACGACGGTATGTAAAACGTAACTCACTTCGAGTGGATTTTTCCTGAAGATCAGCCTCCGGGTGAGTTCAAACACATTAACATTACAGACCAGGAGGACATCAAAGGCTGCGTTCACACCCTGGAGGAGGATACACAGAAGAGCAAGGAGGTTGCCATTTATACATTATATAGGTCACAACAACAGGGCTCGTTGACATATTTCACATATGTAGTTTGTTTTTCATGTAAGGGAGAATTACAAAATGTGACATGTTCAGTGGCATGTCTTCATGGTCTATTCAGAGCGAATCAGTGGTGACACCCCCCCCCCCCACACTGTTTGCACTGGATGGGATGATATCATCAACTTTAAAAAAAGGTTTAAGAAATAAACTTCATACCAAGACAGTGATGCCTTGTTCTTTACAGAGCATTGCTGCAGCACACAGCAAGAGGCTGACCACAATCCACTGGACAGAGAACCTGTCATCTTTGTTGCTCCCTGAGAGCACGAAGCAAAGGCAAAGAAAATGCCAGTTAGAGACAGTTTAAGATGAAAGTGCAGGTGTTGTAACAGATGCATTTCAAAACTAGGAGCTCAACGATGATTGATGTTGGTAGTAAGTACATCAGCAAGGCCCATGCTTTGCACAGCACAGTAATATTTGTGGTAGATACGTACCTTTGTTAAAAGCTTTGCAGTACGTGAGAAAAGAGAGCTGGAAGAACAGAGCGCATAAAAGGTCGGCTCGGCCCACGATGCCTGCCACCTGATTGGGATGGAGGAGAAGAGAAAGGAATTGCAAAAGATTAAAAGACATGCCACATACAGCAGGAAAAAAAACACAAACTTGTGTGTCTTGTATATCTGAAAAATAAAAAAAGGATTCCCTTATACACCTCATTTTGATTATTGCTCTTCGTTATACGTGCTACCCATTACCCTCTGCTCTGCATTGTGGGACAAATTGAAGCTTATTGAGATAAGTAGGAAGAAAGACTCATTACTGACATCGTTTGGGGGTGTGTGTTCTGTGCGGTGTGTGGGTACAGTATGGTTGGCATCCTGGGGTTGTCTGCTTTGATACATTCAGCAGGCCTAAGCCAACAGTCTGTCCTCCCACCTCCCCCCAGGTCTCACCCAGTCTCTGCACTGCATGATTAAAGAGATTGGAGAGGGGGCATCGCTGCCTTCCAGCGAAGCTTTACAGCAAAAACACATATGCTGGCGGGTCAATAAGCATCCCAACACAGATAATAGTCAGGCTGTGCTACAGTATGCACCTTGGCCCTGCACTCCCAGCAGAACACAGCTTTTGTTCTTGCCATGGAAGCACTGGATATTTAGTTTTTAACATCTCAAATAAGGCAAGATGCCATGCATTGCTGCAGAGAAACGATGCAAAGAAAATCTTATTTGTAGTCATAATACACATGAATAAATAAAAACGGGCAATTCTGGATGCCTCAACATGATTACCGACTATCTGCCAGACTATCTGACAGTTTGTGCAATTAAAAAGTGTGTCTGAGTCAGTGGTGAGAAACAGACGAGCATCACTGGCAACAATGCTCCCTCCATTGCTTTTCTCTCTGTACACCTCAGACTGGCAGCGTAATTTAGTGTGCTGCCATCTTCAGAAGTATTCAGATGACCCTGCTGTTGTGAGATATGTCAGTACTGGCAGGAACAAACACCATTCTCCTTCTAGGAGCAGAGGTGGAGGATCACAGGTATCTGAGCTTTCACCCACAGAACTGATCGGCCTGGAAACGCGACACTGCAGCACTCCAGCCATCATCCAGCTTCATGTCCAGTTTTTGGTTTTCATTTCAGTGACCTAATTTTTACAAATTAGGATTGGAATTTTGCATTAGCTTAGAAATTAAATGTTTCCAGTCGTAGCTCACCAGGTATTTTTTTTTTTTTTCGTACAGTAAATTGGACAGTTTCGCACATACTGCAAAATCAGGATGAATAGTATGAGGTATTGGTTCTGTGATGGGGAGTGCCTGGATGCCCTGGAGCTGACTGTGCAAAGAAGAGTCCCACACAAGATGCTAAAAACATAATGGACAAGATGGAAGAAAGATGAGCAAAGCACTGATGAAACCACCGAGTAGCTTCAGAGAGAGGCTTCTGCGGCCAGCGGCAGCGTGGACCGTCAGGACACGCTTCATATTACACGTGTTGCAATTAAACTGTTTTTCTTACTTTTAACCAAATTATAAATGAACACAATGTCAAAGTATATGATTGGGAGATTTTTAAAGTGTCATACTGGACAGGCTCTTATGCCGTTTCAGCACTAACTTCCATTCAAATAATGGTAATTATATCATAAAACCTTGTGTTTCCTCAATGAGGATAGCTGCTTTTTGTTTAGTTTTTTTGCTTTTTTTTCCAACAAGGAAACACATTTAGACTAAAAATGCAGATGTGAATGATGATTTCATGATGTTGAAAAAAAATAAATAAATAAATAAATAAATAAAAAAAAAAGTTTGTTTTCAATTTTTAACACCTTTTTTAAAGCTGTGAGGCAGCCTTTTTAGAGATATCATGTAAGTTGCAAATGAAACAAAAATTAGGATGCATGCAGTTAAAGCATACAAAAATATATGTTATAAACAGTCTGCACTGCAGTACTTACATTCACCCTCTTTTATGCAGGATAATTCATTCGTCATTAAAAAGCCATTACTGCATTTATCTATATTCTTTGAAGGTTGAGACTTATTCTGATTTGGTTGGATGATTTATTTTAGACAAAAATCAAAACCAAACTGTAACCGTAACTAAGCAACTACAAACGGTGACCAGAAACAAAGCGGGACAAGAAAACCCAGACTGTGAAAAGAGGAGGTTTTGTACGAGTCATTTCCTCATCATGTCACGTTAAAGCGTTTGAGGAAAAAGTAGCTGGTAGTCTTGGTAGGTTCCCAAGCACGTCTTAGATCTGGAGCTCCCCACCAGCCAGAAGAACTGAACTGAAGAAGCCTCTAGACTCGGCGGCGAAACGTCCTTCAAGAAGCAAAATCCAGTCCAACTAGCCCACCTGGTTTGATCAGCACCAGTCCTTTTAAACAGCTGACTCTGAATCACAGCAGAACTTTAGGTGTGTTGTCACCGCATGGTGTAGTACTTTAAATGAATTATAAAAGTTACTATGTGACATATCAAACACAAACAACCACTACAATCAGAAAACGCATCTAGTAACACAACTAATATGCAAAAGAGATGAAAGGAAACTGGGATGACAACAAAATCAAGAAACTGTTGGCTGCTCTGGAAACATTAGAAATGCCGACTTCCATCCTTATAACGCATCGCAAATTGAACGTGCCTTTGGCCATAATCTGAACTCTGGACTGTTAGGTCCAGAAGAGTCCGTTATGTTGCAGTATACATTTCAAGCTCTTTCCCTGCCGAGCCCAAGTCCCACGATTCACTGCCATTTTCAAAATCAGAGAAACATTTATGCAAAAACGTTTGTCAGCACACACGTGAAGATGTATACAGTGAAGAATTGTCTGTTTTGTGGCGAGGTTTTTGGTGAGACTGATTGTTCTTTGGCTGAGTTTTTATATCCTCCATACAGGAGGATAAAAATCCAGTGGAACCTCAGGGAAGCACCGGCGGACTTTTGACTTCAGCCTCCTCGTACATTTGGGTCATTCATTCGTGGAAACGCGTTGAAACGCGTGGAAACACACACACTCAGTTCTGCATCTATCAGTGGCTATCTAAACCTCCACCATTACTGAATCATACACGGCGGACACATTTAAGAGATGTTCACGTTTCAAGAAAAAACATTGTTTTGTTTGTAACTGTTGGCATAAATGCAAGGTTTTGGTCCCTGCACTGGAGCAGTCTGCACACACATACGCAGACGATATAAGCATGTGCTAAATGACTATATGTGAGTATCTAGAAAACCCATGAAGCTGAACTTTACTTACGCTTTCTGTGTGAACTGGGTGGGCAGCAAAGAAGATGGCAGCAAGAAAAGAGGTCTTGGGAGCGAGGTTCAGCGTCCGACCTCGCTCATCATGGGCCAGGCCTCCGATCAGAACAGCGAACACATCAATCATAAGGGCAGATATGACGGCGTGGAGGATGATGTTCAGTACATGGAAGCCAATGGGGTGCAGGCCTCCAGCTACGAGGTAGTTTAGCCTGCAATGGAGATTAAATACTTAGTGCTAAAATGTAAATTATGTTTATTAGAAGGATCAATTAAACTGTTAAGATTAATGCAGCACAATGAAAACTATTGAGAGTTTTAAAAAAGTGTCATTTTTGTCACTAATGTGTAGCCCATCGGGTCAATGCACAAGAAAAATTTGCTATATTGTTACATAAATTAAATGCACTGCAGGGTATCCTTATTACCAAAGTCAGGATACTGAAGCCCCTTCTCACACACACACACACACACACACACACACACACACACACACACACACACACACACACACACACACACACACACACACACACACACACACACACACACACACACACACACACACACACACATTCTGAACAACGACCACTGATATCCAGTTTCCCTGGCAAGATGTGGAGCCTTAGTACAGCAACCACATGATGGGAAAAGTATGCTGCAGCCAAGCAGTCTAGAAATCTGGTGGCAAGTAAGCAAATCTGTTTAGTTTGTATTTTGGTGGCTGTCCTCAACAAAAATAAATGCTGCAAATATTAATATTGCATGTAAATATAGCTTTTGATTGGTTAATTTTGTGCAGAAAATAAGTTAAGTGACATGTGAAATGTCAAAGTATGGCGTATACAATAAAGACGATAGCCGTCATTATGACATCAATTATATGAGACTGGAGGTTGTGTCAAACCAGACAGCAAAATTAAAGAATGGCTATGCCAAACTTCCCGCCTGCTACGGCCGCACAGCGCCTCACAATCCTGAATCTATGACCAGCACTGCACTGCTTGCTCATAAATTTACTGTCTTACAGTAGACAAATTTGTCATGTCAAAGATGTCAAAGATCCTTATTCACATGCAAAACTCACAGGTGTGACTTACACTGGATACTGCCAGTCACTTTGAATTTCTGTCATTGCAAAGTACCTCTATTATATATTATTATAAGTGATTCATTTAAAAGAGTTACACATCCAGAGGTGCTGTGGGGGGTATTTTGTGCATAGGTGCAAACATTCATCGGGATTCTTTACCTAAATGTGAGGACAGTGAATGGTCGGTAGGATTTGTGACTAGAGTTGCTTCTCAGATTGCTTCCCCAGAAGTCATTCATCCAGATGTTGCTTAAGGGTGTTGTTGGTCTCAGATCCTGCAGAAAAAGAAGAAAAAAAGACAGATTTTATGTTTTTAGCAAGACTTGCTTGCAGAGGGTGCAAGTTGATATAGCACATTAGAATTTGCTAAATTAGAATAAACGTTGTGATTTCCCCAATGACGCGTCGTTGAAAGAGAAAAAGAAAAGGGAAACTAGCCTTGTTGTTGATAACGGCTTCAGAATCGTCAAACACGAACTCCCCATCATAGCTGTTGATGAAGCACAGCAGCGCCAGCAGCGCCACGGCCGCCTTGGCCTGCGCCGGGACCAGCCTCGGCAGCGGGACGTGCTGGTCCCAGACAGCTTCAGTCACGTGATCTGAGGTCATTCTGCGGTCCCGCAAAACGTCAGTCACGTGATCTGAGGTCATTCTGCGGTCCCGCAAAACTTCAGTCAGGTGATCTGTGACCATTCTGCGTCACCGTCTCCCTGAAGGGTCGGCGAAGCCGGCAGTCAGGACATCAACGCCCAAGGCGCGTTTATTCCCTTTATTTTGGTCATTTTAAGACGCATGTTCTGAGAGGTCACAATGTCTGCACGACCATGTCAGCCTTTCTGGCAACGAGACGACGTTTAAACCTCTCACTAAAGCGCCCTGGAAAAGAAAACAAGAGCCACAGTTTCACACAAACGCAGTTAAGTTAAGCACGCTGTGTTAGAGGCCAGACGGTTAAACTGTCGACGACTTTTTGCGGAAAAACCAGGAGCACGTTGGTCTGTGGAAGCTAATAATGCTCAGCTTTAGCGTGTCCTGGTCGCAGCTGTGGCGTCCGTTACAAGACGTCGAAACAACAGATACAAAGGATGACCACGGTTTAAAGCTCCACTCGGCAAGGGCTTAAAGCATTTTCCAATAAAGCGAAAATGATCCGTCAAAAAGGAAAGTATTTAAGCGATTCAAGCGGCGAGCTCGCATCTGTAAACAAACAGAGCCGAAACTTCCGCTCCAGCGTCTCCGTCACGTGTTCCATTCCAGCCAATTATTGATGCTGATGGTGCTGAGCGTGATGACGTTGGATGTAGTAGATGGGGAGTGTACAGGACGACACCTCGTCATTTACACTCGTGTGCTACAAACGAACAGACAAAAAAATGTTTACTGTCGAAGAACAGCCAGCTCATAAATATCAATATATATGTATTTTAATTCAAGGTTGAAAGTATTTTAAGGCAATAAAATCTTTCTTCCAGATCTCCAATGCATTCACTGTATCACAAGTTCCTACAGGGTAGAGCTCTGAAAGTACTCCGCTATCTTTGGATATCATCTCAGTTGCTTCTACGAAAGGGCTAATGAATAAAAATAATAATAATGTAGTGATGTCCATAGCCAAATTCATTATCTATAATTGCTTAGTCCTATTCAGGGTCACGTGGATGTACCGGGGTCTATTGCAGCTATATAAGGCAGGGATACACCTTGAACATACTGACTGAGGGATGAAGGAACTGGGAAAAAAGAACATACAGGCCCTGGGGGATCATGCAATGTCCACACAGAAAGGTGCCTGTCAGCATTCAAACCAGGGATCTTCTTGCTGTGGGTGTAAGCAACCAAGCCACCCTGCTGGCTCCGTCAATTTCAAAACATTACAAAGACAATATACTAAAAGGTGAAACAGAGAGTTTTAGTCTTATGGAAAATGGGGCTAAGTGTTGGGCAGGTGATTCATGGGACCACCCTTTCTGTTTAATGTTAATTTTTCCCATTTAAAATGAAAGAAACTAGTTGCCTTCTATTGCCTCCAGATTACACTTACCTGAACTGCTCAGAATGCAGACAGCCTTCTCATACATTATTAGTTAAAGGTGCAATGGGTTAGTAAACAACTAAAAATAAAATGCAATGGCAAGATGTCTAAACCTCAACTTGAACAGACATTAAAGAATTTAAATTTAACAACAGTTCCAGTTCTTAATTGTAAAAGTAAGTTGTTCTGGGAAACAGGTCCAGCTACCAAAAGGGCCCATTTACCTCTATTTTTCTGTCTGGATCTGGGACTATGAGGACCATCTGATTGGATGACCTCAGCGCTCTGACCAGGTAATAAAAATGCCAGGCCATTTAAAACTTAAAAACAAGAAATAAAAACCTAAAATCTATTCTAAAATGGATGGGAAGCCAGTGGAGTGATGCCAGAACTGGAGTAGTAGTTTGCTCGTGTTTTCTATTCCCAGTTTTCTACTCCCAGTCTATTCCCAGCAGCATCCTGCACCAACTGAAGATAAGGAGCCGACTGATCTTAACCAACATACAAGGAATTACAATAAGCCAGACATGTGGTTATAAAGGAATGTACAACTCTTTCAAAATCATTATGACTTTATATTGGCCTACAGTCATGACTGGGAGAAGCTAGTTTTAACAACATAACTGCTTGTGTGTGTGAATGACTCCAAAGAGCCAGTGATGGCATAATCTTCCACTTGATCTGAATGACCAAGCACAACCATTTCTGTCTTACTTTCACTGGGATACAGAAAGTTTAAGTCCAGACATTTTTCCAGTTTCCCTAGATAATTCATCCTCCTCCACGGTGGAGAGGTTTGCATGCGCCAATGATCCTAGGAGCTCAGTTGTCCGGGCCTTTATGCTTCTGGTAGGGTCACCCAAGACAAACAGGTCCTAGGTGAGGAGCCAAACAAATCATGGCTCAAAAAACCCCATATGAAGATTAAGAAAAAGGATCATATTTTTCCCTTGCCCGGACGCAGGTCACTGGGGCCCCACCCCACAGCCAGGGGGCTCAATGGCATGCACCCGGTGGCTGGGACTACATGGGGCCCAACTGAGCACAGCCCAAAAAGGAGACATGGGTTCCCCTTCCCCTGAGTTTTCCACCTGTGGAAGGAGCCAGAGGGATTGGGTGCAGAGTGCGCTGGGTAGTGGCCGAAGGCGGAGACTCTGGCGTTCTGATCCTTGGCTACACAAACTGGCTCTAGGGACATGGAATGTAACCTCTCTGGTGGGAAAGGAGCCTGAGCTGGTGCACAAGGTTGAGAAGTTACGGCTAGATATAGTTGGACTCACCTCGATGCATGGCTCTGGCTCCGGATTCAATCTCCTTGAGAGGGGTTGGACTCTGTTCCCCATTGGAGTTGCCCAAGGTGAGAGGCACCACGCAGGGGTGGGCACTGATTGCCCACCGGGCTCAGTACCTGTACATTGGGGTTCACACCGGTGAATGGGAGAGTATCTTTCCTCAATCTTTGGGTGGGGAAACAGGTTGTGACTGTGGTTTGTGCTTTTGCACCCATCAGCAGTTCAGAATAGACACCCTTCTTGGAGTCTTTGGATGAGGTGCTAGAGAATGGCCCTGTTGGGGACTCCCTAGTTCTGATGGGGGACTTCAATGCTCATGTGGGCAATAACAGTGAGACCTGGAAGAGTTGTTAGGACAGGAGGTGCTCTTGGAAGAGGAGGGTTTTCAAGAGCTTCTGAAATCAGAGATGGACGATGTTGCTCTTTAGCAATTGGTAAAACGGATGCAGTTTACTGGATGTTGTTGTGTGACTAGGTTTGAGAAAGTAACTCAAACTGTTGGAAAAGAGCTAGACACAGAGAAGAAACAGAGGGGCAGTGATACCAGAAGTCGGAGACATACTGAACGCATACATTTTGTCACAAAAAAAAAAAAAAATCAGAAAGTTCTTTAATAGAATAGTTGATGGTACGACATGATCTGAGTCACAAGGACAGATGAGAGAGTAAAAAAATCAACAAAAGAACCTCTGAGGCCTGGAGCTATTATTAGCCTTGAGGTTGGATGAAAAGATAATTTCATGTCAAAATATTAGAATTTTTCTTGTGTACATTTGAATGTGAAGTTGCATGACATAAACCATTTTCTGTCTGTTAAAGTAGCTCACATGGCTGTGTTGGTCTATGTAGTAACAGCATCAGTCTCAGACATGCATCTTAGATGACACTGCAAGTATTAAACTGACACTTGTGTCCAAAACAACACATAAATGAAGAACACATAGGGCTCAATGTTGGTTTCAGTATCTTGTCCAAGGATATTTTGACATGTAAACTGAGAAAGCTGATAATTCAAATAAGCGACCTTTTTATTTAAGGACTACCATTCTGTATCCTGAGCTACAGACAGTCTTGTCTGTCATAAATTTAGTAAGAAAAATTAAAAAAGTGATGTCTCTGAGTGTTAGTTGTGCTGATGTTGTGGAGAGGCCCATGGCAGGCTTAGGGATTTTGTGCTCCATTTCACCTGTCATTGCTTAGGGAAGACAGGGAATCTCCCTAATGGCCAGAGTCAGGGGCCCAGAGCAAAGTGAGGGGGGAAAGATTGTCAAGGGCACATTCCCAGACCTTTAAAATGGGTCTCAAGGTTGGTTAGAGAACCAGACATTTATTCAGCACGAAAGCACACATAATTAAGGCTATGGTTTAAAACATCACCCTTGCTATCTGAACAGACAATTTTTATGGGCACTAACATTTTGGTGACGCTTCAGGCTTTGAAGGGTACATCAAAGCTGGTTAAATCCATCAAAAGTATGGCATCTTCCTAATTTTTCTATTAAAACAGATTACTCACATATTTCCTGAATTAGCTTTTACACGTTGCCTTCAAATGTTGCTATCAAATGTTTTTAGATTTATTTTTAATCTCTCACCAGGAGCACTGATATGTACTATGGTGGGACCATTCAGTCCACCCCCCTTAATTACTACTACATGCAAAATGCATGAAGTATGGATTTCATCTCCTGGCTCTTCACCCATGTCAGTCAGTTGGAATTCATGATATTAGCATCACTTCCACAGAAATGGCCAGGGTGGGTCAGATGACATAATGAGGGGGGCTGGGGGTCCCAGTATCTCCAGCAGAACATCTATTTGGCCAAATGCAGGGAGACAGGGCTGCCAAGGGAGACCAATGTCAGGGAGGGTCCACTGTTTTTTGTGATCATGCAGAAGGTGACAGTCATTGATTGTGTGCAGTCTGACATAGAATCACAGGAGAGAAGAAAGGTCAGGGTCAAATACTGTGAAAGTGGCAAAAAAAATCATCCTGAGATAAACTATGCACTCTGCATGTGGTTATTTTTTTTTTAATCATTAACTATTAAACACAGCTGTTGCTGCTTTTGGTCTTTTTTGATAACAGGAGGTGATATAAAGTCTCAGAAAGCCTGTTTATTAATTACTGGGGGAAATGCATACAAATAGCAAAAATAAGCTTTTATTCTTTTTGCACTGAATCAGACAGTAAAAGTTCAATTATTTAAAAAGTCAGCTCTGCCTTCTTAGTAAGAAGCCTTTTACTTACCCATCAATGCCAACTTTTAAGCTTCAGTAAAGGAGAAAGACATGGGAGGTGCAGCAGATGTTACTCGATAATGTTTATTCCTTTTACAGGTTTATCTTCTACTTCTAGTAAATCATTGGAGTGCACAAAATTTAACATCCTTGAGATGTTTCTTAGCCAAGAAAAAAGCTTTAACAAGATGTTTGTTGATATAAAGTAAATACTGTATATGACATCAGTTAATGGTGTGATGTAATGCTATTGCTTAAGACCAAGCCCAAGCTGTGTGTGGAGGTGAGCCCGATTATCTCTAGCCGGTACCTCTCAACCTCCTGCACTCAGCTCTCTATTTAAAATAAAATATATTCACAATTTTTCCTCAAAAAGAGAGAAAAAAAACTTCATTGTCCTCTGATTGAAGTCACTGTACGCTTCCAGTATAGTGTTCCAGTAAATTATTATTATTTTTGTCAAAGTAACAGAGGTGAAACGAATATGTAGAACAAAGGCGAGTGAAGTTTAACTGACTTTAAACCTGGCACTAAGTCATCATTTGTCACACACCCTGCCTGAACCCTCTTCAAAGGCACTCTTCACTCATTATTTTGATGAAGCTATAAGCCTCACCTTTTCTGATCAAAAGTGTCTCCACATCAGAATCCCCAAAGTTATCCTTAAAGACACCATCGTATTGTTACGTGTTTCATCTCTTCTAAACTTCTTGTAAGCGACTACTGATGTGAAGAAGCTGAACTCTCCTTTTGAAATCCTCACCTCAAAGGTGCTGAATCTAAATGTCTACATAATTGAGTTGAGCCTCCTGGACTTCATAAGGGAAATCAAATGCTTTATCAAGCACTTCCAAGCTCTTTATTGTGGACTGCAGATGTTCAAGACTATTTTAAAGCTCCCTGCCAACATGTACTTACGAACTACAAATGTGCTCACTTTTTGCTGCTCTCTTAGATGTGCAGCAACTCAACTCTCCCCACACATAAGCTCTGCTATTTATTATTTAAAAATGTTAACAGTAATGTTGCAGTCTGTTTCTACATGTCTTATTTCTTTATGAATGAGCTGCAGTGACGTGCACGTCAGGACATTTTCAAACCAAACTTGTCCAACTGTAAAGTCTAACTCCACTGTGAACTGAGCGAGGCAATTCAGCAACAAGACAGTTCAAGGTGCTTTACATAATGAAAACACGGCAAGTAAAGAGAGAGGGGAAAAAGATTATGAGTAACAGTGCAGTGGCATAATAAAGAAACGTTCGACTTAAGCTACAAACTAGTACTGGATGGCCATGAATGAATGAGCATAGAAATGATCACATGAATATTACAAAGAAAAAATCCTGCCTGACCTGAAATCAAACCTGCCCTTTTCTTAAAACATGTCTTTCCACGTGCACATTAATTTGTGCATGTTTTAGGCTAAGTAAAACCTTTAAAATAGAAAAAGGAAAGAGTACTAATGGAAGCTTTCACACCACTTGGTCAAAGAAATTCTGTAGAGCTTTAAAGCCATGCATTTTTTAATAAACATGAACTTATAATAATAAAAGTAGTAGAATTAGGAAGCAGTCATCAGACCATGCATGTGCTTTAAAACTGAATATAAAATGCTGGAGGATTACTTAGAAAAAAATTCAAAAAGCAACATGTACAGAATCCATTCACTAATAATGGTCAGAGTTTTGTCTTGTAACAGAAAGACAATAATGTGGTCAAGCCTATTAAAGATGAATACTCTCACTTTAATTAGCTGTAAAAAAAACTAACAGTAATGTCTTCCTTGTCAGAGAGCTGTGGCCTGCATGAGAAGAAACTCTTCAGAAGAGATGGTGATGGAGAATCGCTTGTATTAATGAGCGGAAACACAGCGGGCAGGAGCAAAGAAAACTGAACCTTGAAAAGCAAAGGTAGTGGCTACTATCCATAGCCTACAGAAGGAAGCGGAGAGATGACACATTATAATAATGATGCAAAAGTGCAAAGTAAGCAACTTGCTGTAAAGCAAAGTACTTTTGTCTGAAGGAATATGTGACACAGAACTGTTACTTAAGCTGTTTCTCCTGAGACATTTCCAGTTTCATTATTAGAGTGCCAGCATCCCAGATATCTTCAGTTCAGAGACGGGAAGAAATTGGACTTTGCAGTGTCTTGTTTGAAATAGTCATTATTGTCTTTACCTTTTGTTGGGAGTTCTGGACACTTGTCTAATGTTTTTGATTAGGCTGGGATTAGGCTCCAAATTGAAAGATTTAAAATGTGTGTGTTTTTAAAAATCAGTAGTTAATCTTAAAGGTTTGTGTTACTTAAAGCCATATTTCATGCAGCTCTAATAGGTCAATACTTAATGCTGACTTTGTTAAAACAGACCTGTGAACATGCAGTCCTGCACTTTTGAAGTGGTTCATGGAGAACTCACCCAGGTTCCCCCGTATTTACCTGATGGCTTATGACGATCTAGGAGGAAATGAAAGTCTGTTATGATAAGGGCTTTCACATTAAAACAACAACCTTTAGGACACATCAAACAAATCAGCATCAAGAATACGTGTGTGCAGACATCCCATCATGTTCAGATAGCTGGATTTTTTAAATAGGTATTCACTTTAAACACCCAGCTGTCTGCCTATGATCAAACACAAATAACAACACCCCTCTGTGGGCAGTTTTCCTCTTCAAGCTGAGGACCTCTGTCAGAGGCCTGGGAGCCTGAGGCCTCTGGGCAGTAACTTTTCTTTATGCTGGAGCCACTTTCCCAGCTTGGAGGTCACTGCTCCAAGTGCCCCAGCTACTGCTGGAACCACTGGTACGTTCACCTTTCACATCTTTTCCATTTCTTCTTTCAATCCTTGGTATTCCCCAGCTTCTCACATTCTGATGTTGCTGTCACCTGCAATAGCTACATCTACCACTACTGCTTTCATCTGGGGTTTGTCAACCACCATGTCCAGTCTTTCACGATCCCATCGAGTTCTTGTTGAAGAATCCCAATGTGATGAAGTGTCCCATTGATGCTGTACAGCTCCAAGCATTCCAGTATCCACGATCGCGGCATTGAGTCGTAGGCTCTCTTGCAGCCCATCCAGACGGTGCATCGATTGGTTTGCTTCATCTTACAGTCTTTGGTGGACTGGTTGAACAGCAGTTGGTGCTTGGCTCCTCTGGTGTTAGTTTTGACTTCTTTCTTAGCTGCGCTCATATAAGGAGTCGTGTGCCTACTTATCTTGGCCGCTATGATGCCTGACAGGAGCTCCCATGTTGTGCAGAGGCAGGTAATTGGCCGGTAGTTGGATGGGACCACCCCTTTCTGGGCTACACAGCACTAGAACCTTCTCCTGGCTTGGGCTATGGTTCAAGAGGTTCTGCAGAATCCAACATAGCTGGTCCAAGCAGGCTTTCAGGACTCTGAGGCTGACACCATCCTGATATAGCAGCCAGGATATATTTAATGAAATGGCAAGTCATGATCGTGTGAATATGGATCATCATAATTCTGGAGTTATTACTGCAGCTGTCTGAAACAAATACTAAAAGGCCAAAGACAAATAGTTTGATCATCATAGCTAAGAAGTTCCAAAAAATAAAAACATAAACCTAACCACTAAACAATTGCAGCCTTTCTTCAACACCTGCAGTGGTCAGAACGTGTCTAAAGACTGACAAAGATTAAATCCTGTCAAACCCCATCACGTTTATCCAGGTGTCTGTTGCCCTGGCTCACACTGTGACGGAGCCATCATAACACATCAAAGCTCAGAGTAGAAGAGTGGCAGCACCCAACTAGTGCTGCCAGTTGGGTGCAGCCACTGGGCATGGACACGGGACTGATCACATCATCTACTTGATGCCGGGAAAGGTTCTCTCAGGGCATGGTGGAACATTTTGTTTTATATCACTGAGGTCAAGATTCCGACCCAGAGAACAGTTAAAGGGGTCGAGGGGTGTGGGCAGGGTTTGGGGTAGGGGATGGGGTCATAGAAAAAAGGCAGGATGTGTGAGACCTGGTGCTGGTGTTCGTTCTGAGCTGTGGTCCCTGCTGTTGCCCCTTTCCTGGTGTTGCTCACAAAAGTGTTCTGCCAAAACTCCTCTCGTCGCCGTGGTACCTCAGGCCCCTTCATGATTGACATCATGTCACATTATCTTATGACAGCGCTGGTGGAGAGAAAGTTCACAGGAGTAATGCTGGGAAGTGGCAGGGGACTTGCACACAGACACAGACAATAACCCACATGGTTACGCATACGTACACGTGCCTCCAGAGATGCATGCATGCTCACACAAATACAGTAGACAGAAACACCCTGAGGAGCTCCCACACACACCAGCTGGGTAATGGAAATGCATCTTAGCCTGATACGTGTGTGTGAGTGTGTAGTTGTGTAAGAGTGTGTGTGTGTGTGTAAATACTGATGCTCTAGGGCAGTATGCACCAAACACAAGGGACGGTTTATATAGGGCCACAGCTGTTTTGTGCATCGTACATATCATGCTCTCGAGACAAGCTATTTTCAGTAGCACAGTGTATGGAAGAATGCAGCGATTCCTTGTGAGTAGCAGCGTCTGTAGCTGGAGGTAGCTCCAGGCTTTTATTTATGTCTTTCCTTACCCAAGGGATGCTGTGCTGCTGCAAAGTACCATCTCTGGTATCTGTATACTGGGGAGATGAATCAAAACATAGGCCTCAAACAAGTTAAAGTCAATCAAGGACAATTATGTGTTTATTAAAGTTTTGTTCTAAAGTAAATGCAGTGTGAGGATTTTAGAAAACCTGAGGATAATGTTGTCTTGTAAATTGTGGAGTTGGAGAACATTCTAGTGTTGAATTCTGATTTATTACAACTCTTTATTTTGTGTTCTGCCGTATTATGTTTTTCAACACTTGCACTGATTAAGCTTGTAATGTTGCAACTGGTCTTTCCCAAGTTAAGAAAACCCACATAGTTTTCCTGGGATTTGACTTCAGGATCTTAGCTGTAATTTTGACTTCTAACCTGCAAAACAGTTCTTTCAGCTGAGAAACTCCCTTTGAATGACGTACAAACAACTGAGAAAGAATTCAAATGACTAACCGTTCAGCCACTCCGCACAGTTTCCTGTGATATCACAGATGTTTGAAATAAGTCTGAGGGACAAGTGATGGGCAAACACATTATAATGCCCACTTTTAGTCCAACTTAAAAGATTTTTTTTGTTGTTTTTTCTTTTCTTTTGTAGATCATCAGCTACAGAAATATAAATTTCAATACGTGCACACTAGTAAGTAACATCAGTCATTAAAAGAGAATATATATATATATATATATATATATATATATATATATATATATATATATATATATATATATATATATATATATATATATATATATATATATATATATATATATATTGTGGCATTATAATGCCAGAGTGGTCAGATGATCATATTTCTGGGCTGAGCGGTCTTTTCCAGACCATCACCTGCGTCTTATTTCTTGTTCACAAAGCAGGTGCTACAAACATATCAGAAGCAAACTTGCTTTAACACTTATTTACCATGAAACCTCACAGTGTGACGCTACACAAAAATACACTAAATATATATGAATTTTATTCTTATAGGCATCAGTCTTGGTTGGGGGCTGTTATGGATAGACTGATATTACCGTTTCTTTAAGCAGAACAGACAGCAGTAACCCTCTGTGGGAGCCTTTACCAACAGTTGGCCACCAATGTTTGTCCACATGAGTATGACCCTTTGGAGGGCCAGGTCAGCGCAGACATGCCTGCAACAGCTGGGCGAGGATGATGAGTGTCAGACCACAGCACAGTCAACGAAATAGACAAGTGTCTGACGGCTGGAGGACATTGAACAGGAAGTTAACAAGAATAAGAGATTGCAGGGAAGTGTAATGTGGTAAGAAATAACTAATTGAGCTTTAAGGATATGTTATTTTGAATAACATTCAATTTCAATATACTCTCATCGGGCGCTTTATAAGGTACAGCTGGTCTAGCTAACAACATGGTGAGTGTGTGTATATTTAGACATGTGCACTTTATTGGGTGTCCCCGGTGTACCTAATAAAGTGGCCGGTGAGTCTATACCGCGTTAACTGCAAATGTATGTCATTTTCTGTAAGTCCTTCTGTTTTCAGACACACACCACCTGTAAGGTCAAGTCAGCCCGTAGCAGAAAGTCTGAACATTCATCTTTTAGGGTATACCCATCATTCTTTTGGCAGGTGTATTGAACAGAGTCAAGTCAATAAGAAGCCCTGATTAGCATCTGAAGCCCACTTTAAGGTTTGATATTCATCCCCCTCCTTCCCTCACACTGAGAGGTGGAGGCTAATCTCTCTGGGGTACTGCACCAGCCCCCACACACCCACCCTCTTTTCCTCATCCTCTCAAAACCCTGCATTAAACATAAAGACTCTGCATGGATGAGTGAATCAACAAATTACCACAGCCAATAAATAGGGAAAAAATGATCTACCCTACTATATACCACCAGTCTCTTATTCGCTCTCCCTGCCCTTTTCTCCTCCTCCACACATCTCTCTACCTTACTGTCCCCCATTAGGTTATTGTCCCAGGCTTTTAAATAAACATGGTTTTAGCCTGAGCTTCTCCTTATTGCATTTAGTTAGAGTATGGGTCCTCATGCTTGACTGGTTTCATCCATCAAGTCAAGGCAGACTGACTTCTGCAAAATCCCAGCTAATACACATGAAACTGCTACAGCTGTTGGTCTAACCTTTGAGTGTCTCCTAAGGAGCACAGTGATATTTGCACTTAATAAAATTATGCCTACCAGGAGAATATGCCGCTGACATTTGCCATTTGTCAAGTTGAGGTGGCAGCGAGGCTTTATGAGTCATTAGTGTTCAGCCTACAGCTGAGAATCAAATCCATTACTGTACACGGGGCAATCTTAGTTGAGATCATTAAGTTGCAGCCATATTTTAACAAAATTAGTCTATTCTACCTTTATACTTCCACAAGTCTGGTGATGCCTTCTTCTTTTTTTTTTGTAAAGTGTTTCTGAAGTTTATAAAGGTTATAAACATGCTTGTCACTCTTGAATACAGACTGCTCTTATATTTAATGAAAGAGAAGGGAAAAAAACAGAGATGAATACGGACATGAGCATTAAAGGCACTATTAACAAAGTTTATTCCTTGCATGACCATAAGGGCTGCATATGCCTTGCCTTTCCTTGATACCATTAAAACAGAGGACAGCTCAACATGTTTACGTCCACAGTTTAATCAAGTTATGGCTTCAGCTCGACCAGGCCTTTTAACTGGACTCCTTTCTTTGTCTTTTTATACACGCATGTCAGAGGAAGTTTACTGTATTTACTGAATGTCCCTCTCCACCACTACAGGTGGCGATAGTGCCTACTTGTTTAACTGGGCTTTTCCAGTTTGTCTATTACTCTGTACACAAAAAAATAACAGATAAATGTTATTTTAGCAGAGAACAAAGTTTGAGCAGGGAACCATCTAGGTGGTGTAAGGAAATCCACAACATCACCTTCACTTCTTCTAACACATGATCAGCAGGTGATCGGCATCACTCCAACCCACCTGTCTCACGCTTCAAGCTGCTCTTTCTTGAGAAAAGACCCCAAGATCCTTTAACTTCTACAGCTAAGACATTAAGTTACTCCTCACTTGGGGAGGGCAATCCACCTTTTCTCCACTAAAGAACCTTGCTTCATATTTGGAGGTGCTAATTGGTATCATGGCTCCTTCACACTCAGCTGCAGACCACCTTAGTGTGTGTCTTACCTCAACAGCCCCACATCATCTGCAAAACAGCACAAATAGCCAGTCCCTAGTAAGTATAAAATGAAAATTACCCATACGCTGCCCCAAAAGCCCTTCCTGCTCAACACCAAGACAGACACGGCGGAAAGTCTTCTCCAGATGAATTTGACAACTTTCAGTATCTTCGTAAAGATAATGAGTTTTACAGCAGGCCAACCACCCAACCATCACATTTGCCCTGGATCTGTGGTCACACGCCCCTCTTCAACACCATGGTATGAACTTTTCAAACTAGGAATAGAAATGTAAGCCTTTTGTGGTTACAGTAACCCAATCAACCAGTCCAGGTGCAATGTTCTGGATTTACACACTGTATGTCATTTCAGGCCAGGCCAGGCCAGGCCAGGCCAGGCCAGACCAGGCCACGCCACGCCACGCCACGCCACGCCACGCCACGCCACGCCACGCCACGCCAGGCAAGGCAAGGCAAGGCAAGGCAAGGCAAGGCAAGGCAAGGCAAGGCAAGGCAAGGCAAGGCAAAGCCAGGCCAGGCCAGGCCAGGCAAAGCAGGCCAGGCCAGGCCAGACCAGGCCAGGCAAGGCAAGGCAAGGCAAGGCAAGGCAAGGCAAGGCAAGGCAAGGCAAGGCAAGGCCAGGCCAGGCCAGGCCAGGCAAAGCAGGCCAGGCCAGGCCAGGCCAGGCCAGGCCAGGCCAGGCCAGGCCAGGCCACGCCACGCCACGCCACGCCACGCCAGGCAAGGCAAGGCAAGGCAAGGCAAGGCAAGGCAAGGCAAGGCAAGGCAAGGCAAGGCAAGGCCAGGCCAGGCCAGGCCAGGCCAGGCCAGACCAGGCCAGGCAAGGCAAGGCAAGGCAAGGCAAGGCAAGGCAAGGCAAGGCAAGGCAAGGCAAGGCAAGGCAAGGCAGGCCAGGCCAGGCCAGGCCAGGCAAGGTCAGTTTATTTGTACAGCAAAATTCAACAACAAGGTGTTTCACAGAGACATTAAGACATCATATAAATAAAAAGCACAGTTTAAAATGTAAACAAAAGAAAGAAAGAAAAAACAGATAAAATCAGTAGTTAAAATGTAATCAAGTTCTGAAACTCAAGCTGAAAGGTAAAACAGTGTGGATTTGTGTCTTTCTTCAAATGCAGCTGAGAACAGGTGAGTCTTCAACCTGGATTTCAATAAGAGGCGCCGCCTGGCGTACCAGGCAGACGCTCCGGGCCTCCAGCCCCAACGTTGAACCACAACAACTTGTGATTTAAGGGCAATGACAGTGGTGGGCCAGCGGAGAACTCCCTAAAGGGGGGACCCGCCTTTACCTCTCGCTCTTGCTGCGTCACACTGAAACAAACCTGATGAGGTATCAAAATAAAGAGAAACATCCATCTGGCCGTGAGAAACGAAAGAAAAAAAATAACAAGAATCAAGGAAGTGGTGAGTAGCGCAGCAAATACATCAGCTAATTCCGCTCAGAGCAGCTCGGTCTGTCCTGCCGATGTTGAGCGTCGCAGTAAAGGCGCCTGCAGTCAACTTGCTTCCTCAGCCAGCAGCTGAAAGCAAAATCACTAACCTGGACAAAACTCGTTCCTCTGTATAATCAAAGCTGCGTCCAGTTAAACTTAGTTAGTTATAGAATTTTAGAAAATGTGCTGCTAAGGTGCACGGATGGAAATAAGTGCACTACTTAAAAAGAAACTTTCTCTTTCACATTTTTCATTAGTGTCAAATTATATATTATACAAGGTTGATTAATTAGTTGGAGGGGCCCCCCTGACAATTGTTGCCCAGGGCCCCCAAGAGACTCTAGAACCGCCTCTGAGCATCATGGAAAGGTGTTTGACGGGGAGATGTTCATGCTTTTAAACACATTCTGCACAGAGAGGCATTTTTTGAAAAATGTATTGATAACAATGTTGAATATTGTCACAAAATATTGACATTTTCTAAAACCAACAAAGGGGGCTCCAGGAAAAGCTTGGGAACCACTGCACTACTGAATCCTGAGCTGTCCCAGACCTCAGAGCAACTGTCCTTTATTTCAGAAATGACATTGAATCCCAAAGCAAATGGAATAATGACCAACTCCATGTTTTTGATTTAAAATATGTCATGTATTATTTTAAGTAGATTTACAAAAAATTAAACCAAACTTCACCTTTTTAAACCAAGAAATATTTTACCAGGTAACTGTCATTAATGTTCTTCAGAAAAAGAAAAGCCCAAAACCACAGAAAAGGGGATATAGTCAAGAGTTATGCTCTGCATACGCCCTCATAGCATTAAGATGTATGATTTGGTTCATGAATCCGTTAATAGACTTTATTCACTTTTCTATTTATTTATTTAAATAAACTTGACCATGCATTCTAACGTCCACCATGAGTTTCCTCTTCAAGAAAGGGCAGCATTAACAATTCTAATATACACTACCTTTATTGAACGTACATTACTTCTAAAGTGTAACCGGCCCTGCAGGTTTTTTCCTGGTTTTGAACTGTGGAAGTTTGACAGCAGAGAATTTGTGCCAGCCTAAACATGGTAAGTTGTAAAACTTGAAAGAACGAAGCAGAACCAGCCTGAACACTGAGATGCTGATCTCACCCACCCAGAGACTGGTCCGTCGAAGCCTGTGTCTGCGCTTCAGTGACTCCGAATCCCTTCGGCCTCCATTACTCCTGCAGCTTTATGGTAAGGCCAGTCATTCATACACAGAACGCTCTACGTCAGTAAACTTCTGAGTTGTGTGGAGGCTGGAGTGTTCCTCCTCTGGCGGCGTGGGCCTCACAGCAACTTCATGGCCAAGGATTAGTCAAGCTTGATAAACCATTTGACGGTACACTCACTGACTTGCCTGTTTGGTTTCTTGACTGTTTCCAGTACCAGATTGGACCTCTTCTCAAATCTATTCTGTTTAAGAGCTCATGATAATGACAGCTATTGTGTAGATAAACTGGGACATGTAGGTTGTTTGAGCAATTAGAGAAAGAGAAATACATATTCCAGTAACTTCGGTGCGCTCACTTTCTGTCCTGTGTGAGATTAATTGCTGTGAAGTTGTCCTGGTAAATATCAAAATCTTATTTTCAAATTAGATATGCACTGCTTTAAAATTCAGAGCTGTGCCAAACCAGGCAGAAAATGATCTGTATCATCCCACAATCCATGAAGGACACCGATTTTCACTTTGATAATGTTTGACGCTGTTTGATTTTGTTTGCTTTGGACCATGCAGCCTGCATGCACTCACATGCATGCTCATATCTCATTCATTTGTTAGAATTTTTGGAATCAGACAAATTGTATGTGACTGCAGAGGGGCAAAGGGTTACATTTGGAAAACAAAGAATAAGACAACAGCACTCTCTTCTGATGTTGTGATTAGTCATCTTCAAATGCAGACAAACAAAGAGGAAGAAGAGGAGAGGTAAAAATTGAAGTTGTCAGTTTTTACGTGAGTTGTCCCAAACCATCCCACTCTGCAGCCTGGTGGGGGGTTTCTGTCATTTGCAAGCTGCCTCTGTTGTAGATTTCTCTGTCTCTGTCATTGCTATTCAAGTTCTCTGTCCAGGCTCTTCCACGTCTCTGACTGAGGGGCTTGAAGTACAAGCTGGACACTTTGAAAAGAAGGGGGCCAAAGAGAAAAACATACATTAAAATCATTCACCATTACAACAGAAAAGGAATAGAAATGTGGGCAGGTGGGGACTGAATTGAGTTATAGAAAATCTTTAATCTCTGTGGAAGAAGACGTATGGATGATCGCTGAGATGAGGACGAAGCGAATTATTCTTTTGTGTGAGCGCACAATGTTCCAGCGCACGATCAGAGAACCAGGCTCCTTCAGCTTGACCTGCAGTGGCATGTGATGTTGTATTGCTATTTATTTATTTTTTTTGCTTTGAAGACCTCGAAGAAGGCTGATAACAAACGACCAGAATGCCTTGACTTGAGCATCGGACAGAAATGCAAGACAAGATATAGTTTTCTACAAAGAAATGCAAAAATCATTTGATATCCTGTGCAGCTCTACACTTCTTTGAGACATCTTTTGAAATGCAAATAGTGTGAAATGAAATCTTTAAAATGCAATGCAACTAGCACTTTTGTTCCTGCTATATTGCAAAAGTAATTTCTAAGTACTTTTTCTATTTTCTGACCATGTTTCAATTAACAGTGCTTCTTCATAAAATCTCATCCATTTTCTGCTCCCTTGCTCAGAAATGCCATATGCACAATTTGATATAATAGCAGAGTTAAAACCTGAAATGATAAGGTAGTGTCTCACTAAGGGCTATAGTTACATTAAAAATGCTTTTCAAGTGATGTAAGATTGCTTGCCACAGTGAAATGTAATAGTTTGAGCATAGCACCCCCTGCAGGCATGCGTTTTTTCCTGCCTATAATGCCCTCGATGCTCTGACCGAAGTGGAGCCTCTCACTGTTACCCTGCAATTACAGGCTTTTCTACTTTGATTGGTGGGTAATTGACTTGGTTTGAGCCACCATGATTTTCTTCTGAATTTGCCGCTCATATTCTAATCTTGGCTCCGGATCAGACAAAGCCTGCCTTCCAGTAATTAAAGACGCCAAAGCCAGGTGTAGCGCTGAGAAACTGGGGACCCATAGCCGCATGAATAGGAATGATTAGTCGTTTAGCGAAAATGAGATTTTCTGCCTCAGAGATAAAATAAAGCCTCTCACTTTGCGCTCACTGTTCACCAGGGTGACAATTGACTGCAGTTGATAAGGTGCTGGACATGAGGTCACACCCTGCATTCATCATACTTGTAAAGGAGCTGCAGTGTGACAGTCTGACTGTAAACAGGAAAAACACACATCCTGACATTTGTATTGTATGTTTATGGAAAGATGTAAAACTTGTGTTGTAAATAAGTAAAAACAGTCGGATCGTCCGTGAGCTCAGGAAGCCGACAGAGAAACTTACACAACAAATGCTTTCCTATGAATGACGTAACTTCACATGTTTGATCCGATACGTGTTTGGGACACGTTTGTTCATATCTTGTGTTCAGGTCAACGGCAGCGCGCGCTGACCTGGGCGCCACCCGACTGCACAGAAAATCTCTTTTTGTTTCTCCTCCCTGGTCTTTAGACTGGATTTGCTATTAATCAACACATTATACCAGCTGTTAATTGCTTTTGCCGCCTGCTGCTAAAATAATTTGCTACTTTTTTATTGTTGTAGTAGCCATCTGTTTCAAAAGACAAAGACAGGATCAGGCCGGAGCTGGGGTGCATGTTGACGTGAGTGAGGCAGCTGACGGTATGAATTTACCGTGTTTCCCCTCACTACTAAGAATTACTGTTCAGGCTCATGCTGGTTATTTGTCGGGGACAGTTCATTGACTTCCTTTTTTATTTAAGTGATAGTGCGACTGTTAGTTTCCCCTTTGAACATTTTTGACGTGTCGTTCACGGCAGTATTCTAAGGTGCAGTATTCTTGTCAGGTAAGTTTTTCCTGAGATTCTGATGAGCTTCAACTATAATCAACGGACGCAGGATGAAGCTGTAATCCAGGTAAACGAGCTCGGAGATTGGCACAGTCAACTCCTGCATTAAGAATACCTAAAGCAAGGAAGGGTGCACAGATTTGGCAGCAAATGATAAATCAAAAGTTCAGGCTTGAAACAAGAGGCACTCACACACCGGAAGGCAGCCGCTCCTCATTTCTGGTTCATAATCAGATTGGTCACATCTTCTCCACGTGGAGCCGCAGAAGTACAAATCCAGACTTTCTACAGGAGGGTGACAAGTGTGTCCTAAATCATTTCGAGCTGTCAGTAATGGCAGTGTGGAAGTGAATATGTGTGTGTTTAAGTTAAACTTCGTCTCAGTTGCTCTGCGTGCCCTGCCTGAAGTATCTGCACCTGTGTGCATGTGATGTTAGTCAGAGAAGGTCTTTTCTAGTCCACGTGAAGCCGCTTCGGCCGGCTGCAGGCTCTGAATACGCCAACTCAGCAGGAGGCAACCAAGCTATCAAAGCCATCATGTACTTTAATTACAGGTAATCTTGATTCACAGACACTATTCCACTCCCTCTGCTCTTAAGAACTTCCTCCTGCATTACCAAAGTGCCTCAATTAGACCCTAAATAAGCAGTGGACATGCAGGAGGGAGAAGTGGGTAAATTACAATAGAGAGGGTAAAAACAACAGGCCCTGTAGGAGTCAGTAAGATGCAGAGGCAATTAAAAGACCAAAAAAAAGTGCTCTACCATGCAGGGTGAAAATTAAAAAAAAGAAAAAAGGGAGAGCGAGAGAAAAGGCTCTTTGATGAGCGAGCTCTCAGTTAAGTGGAGCTTAAGAGGCGATGTTTGACGTGAAGAAAGTGAGAGAAGATAAATTAAAGACACTTGATTGGCAGGAAGGCGGATGTCACACTGTTTCCCTACAGGACCATATGTTGGAGACAGGAATCAGTCACTGAAAGTGGAATATGTGATTAAATCATGATTTCTATAGAGTAGACGTCCCACGGGCGACCGGTTCTCCGCTTTCTCCACTTTGCCTTACATTCATTATCCAGCCAACCCCACACACCCTCCATCAACTGTGAAACTTAAAAGGGTTTTAAATAGAAAAGATGAAGACCCTGTTTCTTTTAATAGGCTAATTCTGTGTCTAACAAGGACTCTAGTTAAAGGCAAATGCAGCAGAATGTGAGCACTTTTAGGCAATTAGCTCCAATCTGACCTGGAGCCATTGTCTGATGACTTCACTAAAGAGAAACACATCATTAAGGAACACAAGGAATTAATGGAGTGGTTTATACACACAGCTCAGTGTACATCTGCGTGATGGCAGTGTGAGCTGTACTCACATTGCTGGTGTTCTGGATCAAATGGATTTTATTCTATAGATGGGATCGACTCACACTGATCTGCACAGCAGGTTGGAAACTGAGCTCATCTGGATCCACGGTGAGCTGGTCACAACAGACGACAAGACTCATCATTAGTCACCACTGAGGGTGGAGAAAGTCCTGGACACCTGGATGACTCGACAGTCGAGGGGGAGGAAGGACCAAAGCGGAAAGTTCGTCCTGCACACCAAGTGCAGAAGGGATCCAGACTGAGTGAACATAGTGATCAGCAACCAGAGCGTGTGCTCTGCAGAGACCAGCAGATTCAGAGAGCAGGTCGACGCTGCAGTCTTTGATGTGAACACATGCGTGTGAGGAGAATCATTAGACAGCATCTGTCCACTCAGTCGCAGCCTTTCTTAGTCCAACTGTATGTTTACGCAGAAGGTTAATGAAATTTCACATAAGATCAAATAAATTACAGCAGAAAACGAGTCAGGATAAAAGGCAAAGCCTGCTTCAAAGGGGAAACTGAAGTTTTGTGCATCAGGTGACTCGGGCCACATGCGTAAGGAGCACGTCAGGACCTTAAAAGGCCCGTGATTGCATCTCAGAGGAGGAGCCCGCCACCTCAGGGGATTGACAACTTTAGAAGCTTGTCAGCCTCATAGTTTACAGCATCTGTTCAAAGTTGTTTGTGCTCATCTAGATTCACGTCTGAGTTGCAGACCTTTTCTCTAAGGAAGTGTGAAGGTAGTTTCAAAAACGATGCCGGGACGTAACGCTGTCACTCTGCCAGTCGCTTTTATCGTTTTTTTTTATCATTTAGATATTCTGAGCTCATTTTCCTGACAAAGTATTTTTCTTTTTTCCCTAATTACACATGTATTTTTCTTTATTGATCCATGATGAACGAGGAACTGTTTGTATCTAGATTTTGCCAATTAAGGAAAAGTTTAATGACTAAATATACATGAACACTGGAGACAAATGAATAAAAAAGACATGAAGAAGAACGCTCTCAGATATACAAGATTGCTGACTTTTAAATTCTGAAACTTTTAGAAGAAACGTCATCTACATTTCATTTTGTTTAAATATTGTACCTGCTTTAGAAATAGAAATGATATTAATACATCCATCATGTAACAAAACACTGCAAAGCTTTGAATGTGCTTCCTAACGCACACAATCAAAAACATGCATCCGTTTATCTGGTGAAAACGAACGTGTTTCACCTGAGTCGGGTCTCAAACGCTCCACAGCTTAAGAAAGAAAGACACACCTCACCACAGATGAACTATCTGCTATACTTTCTGAATTATGCTCATTCACAACATTAATTACAATACAATATACTGCATCTTCTCTTGTGCTTTATCCTTTTACGAGCTTTAATTCAGTTGCTGTGATTTATTGCAGAAAACATCTGCTCAAAGTGTGTAACGTGAAATAAACAGTCTGACCATTTTTACTCTTAAATGCCCAACAGGCCTTTATTAGAATATCTGAATATCTGATAAAGATTCTTAATAATGTACAAAATATCTCATGTTTTAATAACTCACAAATACAGATAGAATAAACTTACATTCACAGTCATATTTGCTAAAGTTGAATGTCCTTTTAACAAAATTACAAAATCCGATAAAGACGGTAACCAGCAAAGACCTCAAGATACATTATCAGAAGCACGAACAAAACACAAAAACCAAAGACGAAGCATTAACATCGAAAGACAAAAAGCGGCGACACGCTTGTTAATATTGACATGAAACAGTGACGAGCACGAAGAGCAGCAGCTGTTGGTTTGTTTTACAAATACGCCATGGCCGGAGTGGTCACATGACCTGCGCTGACGTCACATGTGTCTGCAGATGAAGAATAAGTAAGTGACACCATGTGCCAAACTGGCTGCTCAGGTCAGAGCTTGAACAGTAAAAAGCAAATTAAAAACATTTCTATCCATAAGGTCTGTCAAGCAGCACGCGCCGCTGCTTCTCTGTAACAGAAAAAACCCACTTAAATGTCAATCAGGTCATCGCCACTCTCGTCGCTCTCCACCGTCAGCTGGCGCGTCCACCACTTCTTCACCTCTGACCCCGAGGAAGCCTCATCGTTGACGGGGTTCATCTTACAGACGATGGACTTGACGCTAGTGCGGCCTGAAACAACGCCAACATGAGAACTTTCCGGACCATGGCTGTCAGTACAAGTTTGTTTATAACAGACTCTGGGTGAACGAGTCCCTCCTCTCCTCTAATCTCAGACTACATAAACTAGCTACTGCATTTTCAGAAGCACGGAAACTTGAGAAAAGTTTTGTCCCAGCTTCAGTTCTCCATTACAGAAATATTCCACTTGAAGAAGAAGAGTACAGAGGCGTACCCACCTGCAGGCAGCCGCCACTGTCCCAGCTTCCTCTGTGGTCTCCCCAGGTCTCCAGAGTCCTGTCTGTACCCTCCTCTGTCTGACAACGTGGGGCTCAGCAGCTGCTGGAGACCACTCATCTAAACAAAGAGAAGACATCCTTTGTTTCTCCAGTGCAAGCGCATACCTGCAGATTATGTGATGTGCTTGTGAAACATCAAGCTGTGAGCGTGTGTGAGTGTGTATGCAGGGCTGGTTTCGAAGCGGGCCTTACTTCAGGCTGTGAGAGGTTGTCTGGGTTGTTCGTATTGTGGTCTTCACTTGGCACTGTGGTCTCTATGCTGGGAGGGTTGAGGAAGCGGCTCAGCTCCTGCTGCTGACTCTCTCTCAGGCTGTGAATGATGCTGCACGACTGCTGCTGCTTCTGTAAGTGCACACACACGAGTCCCACATGAACACAAACAGAGACACAGGACACAGGTGTGCAAACCGCACAGGAAAAGGTGAGTGTGGCTGCGTGCTTTCTGCTGAGAGACTGACCGCCCGGATGCGTTTGAGGCATTTCTTGAGCCACATGCGTATGGTCTGCTTGGCCACCTCCTCTTCGATGGTGTACTCCAGCTGTTCCCTGGCCAACAGCTCCTCCAGCTGGAGAGACTTCCTAATGTCCACGGAGCGATACGACAGCATGCTGTACGACGGCACACAAACACACAGCGAGCCATGCAGGGACAAACAAGACAAACAAACCAGGCAAAGAATTAGTATATGCTTTAAACCCAGTTGGACCTATAAAAGGCAACACGAGCACCAGGCCAGCATGGCCTCTGGACTGGCAGAGCTCAGTTTCACTGAAAGAAGAACATTAGAAAACAGGTTTCATATTTCAGTTTCACTTTTCAAAGCTCGGATTATGGATTTCTTGCCTAATTTTGAACCACGGTGGGACAGTAAAAGGGCTGTGTTCACCCGTTTCTCTGCTGAGCAGTGAGCACCATCCACGTCAGACAACAATACATCACATGACTGAGCATAACAACAACGTCACAATGAACAACGATGAAAAATGAACTCAATGAACAGCCAACCTCGCTCCTTTTATTGTGGCACAAAAAACAATTGAAAATGTTTCAGAGCCTAAAAACCAGAACAGATTTAAACGTGAATGTTTGACAAAGAAAAAGTGAGTTTTCTCAGAAAACAAAACATAAATGGCACAAGTTGCTGAGCAACTGTTAGTGTGCCGACAACCTAAACAATATGCTGCTTTGCTTATTTACTTGCATTGTTTTGTGCAAGAATAATGAAAATGAAACACTGCAGCATAATCATAAATGAGGCGACGCCGTGGTTGGATGCTTGTGATGCCGCATTAATCTGCTTGATTCGTCTCTTGCATGAACTGGCAGAAGATTGGAGTTGGTTTTGATTCCATCTTAAACCCAAAGAAGTGTGTTTTGCTCATTCCGAATGATGGCAACACAACCAGATCCCGTCTTCCTGAGGCCAGACTTTGGGAAGTTTGGGAGTTTGGGAATCGTACTCAGTGGGGGTCACTTCTCAGCCGCTTGCGCCTCGTCTCTGAGCGCGTACGCGGGAGGAAGAGGAGAAGCAGCTTGAAGACGTTCCGAGTGTCTGATGGACGTGAATCAACCGTTCAACCATCTCAAGGTTCTGTCTGAAAAGTATTTTACAATTTTCGTTTTTCCAACTTTAGGTAAAGTAGTATTTAAACATATGTTAGCTGAAGTTGCTGCAGTTGTCAGCTGTTCATTGGTGTTTGGGTGGTTTATTTGTACATTAGCTCCTGAAGTGGACACTTCTCTTCTTTATTTAGTCTTTCTTCATCCAGGAGTCCTGCTGAGATCACAGAGCTCGTTTTCCAGGAAGTCTTACGTACTTTTATTGTCTTGTTTTGTACATCTGTGGAACAAACTCCCAGAATGCAGCAGAGCTTGAAGTCGAGGTTGAAAACCTTTTTATTTACTGCTGCAGTTCAGTAACCTCCCACAATGCACTGCAACCATTATTTCTTGCATTTAATTTGTTTGAAACTTTTTCACTTGTGTCTGTCTGTCTTTAATTTCTGCTTTTACACAGTTTTTTTTAACTGTTTTAAGCACTTTGAATGTTCTGCAGACAAACTTGCCCTGCCTATTCGGAACAAAAACTGCCATTTCAAGGACTTTTTTGCAGCTGAGGACTTGAACTCAAGATTATATCGTTGAACAAGTGTTTATTGTTGTTGATAATGTCAAGAGAAGAATAAACTCACTTGAGGTCATTATTAAATTGTGACAGGACTGTGTGGACACATCACTGGCTTGTCCAGAAATGAGAATATAAGGAAAAGAGAGCTAAATACAACTTTGCATATATGTGGAAGTAACTAAAGAAACGCTGAAATATTGTTTTTAACCCGTTCATGCCTGGCATATGAAATAACACAAAAAAATGCATTTTTTTTTTGTTTTAAGGGATAATAAGTTATGAAACACTTCCTAAATAATTCTTTTTCTTAGCATTATGAATACATTAGGCACATTTATGTATTTAATCTTTGTATGTATTTATTTATGTGCTTCTTTCCTCCCTGTTTTAATTATGGTGGTGGAACCAAGGTCTCAGAAACTGATGTATCAAATATGACACATCCGGCATTATCTGGTACAATAATATTGTACAAATGTGAGGTGTTAATTACTGTCACACCGTGTCTCATCCAAATATCCAGCATATCGCCTGAAAATCAGGGAACAGAATTCAAAAAGGCGTTTAAGTGTAATGTTGAGGTAAAAGCGATCACTCCCCAGGTTAATAGTGAATGTTACTGCAGTGAGGTCGAGCCCCTAAGCGAGTCACCTGAGGACATCGTGGAAGGTGACGTCTCCTCCACTGTGAAGTCGCTCCATCTCATAGCACATGTGTTTGAACAGCAGCTTGTCCTTGTCCAGGTC
The DNA here is from genome assembly GCA_014839995.1 of Xenentodon cancila. NCBI lineage: Eukaryota > Metazoa > Chordata > Actinopteri > Beloniformes > Belonidae > Xenentodon > Xenentodon cancila. The sequence continues at coordinate 995,143 of CM026200.1, read as the reverse complement.
CACCTCCAGCCTGCCTCTGAGCAGACGGAGCAGAAACTTCACTCTGGACGTCGGGATCACACCCTGGCGAGACAGACACAGGAGGACGTCACTCGGAAGGTCTCTGATGATGGGAATGGGACTTACAGGTACATTTAAAACTTTGTTTTGTGGAAGTCCAAATGGATGTGGTTCAGTAATTGCACCTGTACATATAGAGATGAAAAAGTCCATATTGCAACGGCCCCGGACGTCCATTTTTAACTGGACGCCTGCTGCTATGATTACTTTTATTCCAACTACTGCATTCCCTCCAGCCCTTCTCATTAGTTCTTTCAGCTCTCATCATCTCTCTACCGTCCTATGTCATTTCAGCTTTCTCCCAGCTCCAACTAATTTCTCACCTCTCGTTTGTCGTCCACCATGTTCCAGATGATTTGGAAGTGCCTCAGGTCATTATAACTGAGCAGCTGGTCCTCCTCAGTGGAGTAAAACAGGGAGAAGTTCTCTACAATAATAGCTGTGGAAAGAGAAAGTGGTATTAATAGATACCTGTTGCTATTATGGAATACTGGTCTAATTTGCATTTCTTCACATAATAATGAATGCAGATGGTGCTGCTGCAGCTCCCAGCATGGATGCAGCAGCACTGTGGGGTGTCCTGAGCATCGGAGCATCTGCATCGGTGCCAACAAAGTTTTCTATTCTTTGATTCGTTGATATGTTCTGTGTTTTTAGTGTTGAGGGCTGATGAATAAAATCCTTACAGAGTAGCAATATGGATTTTCTGGTACGGTACGGAAGATACGGATACATCCGCATTTGAGTTTAATCCTGCAAATGTTGACGTGATCTGTGCCGCGTGTCACCTTCCCATCAGCACATCACAGACACAACCACTCAGCCTGGCTGCTGGCGCCGAGGCCCGTCAGGGTCCGTGGCAGGAATACCAGCCCCCGGGAACGATGAGAAACCCCTGTCGTCGCTGAGGAAACTAGCGGCAAGGATTTGTTTGCTCATACAGACAAAAGCTGAAACTCGTCTTTTGTAGTTTTATTTATTCAGTGCCCCTAAAAATTTTACAAGGCAGTGAAAATAATGCGAAAATACAGTCAAAGTGAAAGACTGTTAGTCTGCAAACAATGGAGGAAAGCACGGTTTTCTTCTGGAGTCAGTAACAGGAAACTTCATAATTACTTTAACAATACTGTGGACATATGTTCTAAAGTTGATCTTTCTACAGCATTAAGCATTACATTTATCCTCTTTCTAATTTTCTGCCGTTCCGCATATTTTCTTTAGAATTCCCTCTCTGGGATTTATCAAGTATTATTGAACTGAACTGGACTGAGGAGGGTCGGCTTTGTTCCCACAGCACCCTCTTTGTGTTTTATCCATCAGAAATATAATCATCCTGTTATTCCCTCATGTAATACTGAGCCACAACTTTAGAAAGTTTTATATCTTTTTTCCTCATTTTCCTCACTTTCAATTACACATGACAATAAACGCATAATAAATAATAAAGTTCTTGCAATAAATGACATCACTAAGGACATTTTGTGAACTTGATTTTGTGGTGTGAACATGAATTCAGTCTTGATAAAAACCTGACAGGCTGCTCAAGAATGAGGTAGTCATGTGACATTCAAATGGTAAGAAAATAGAAATGAAGAGGAACAAGCACACAAACACTGACCTACTAGTAGGTTGAGCATTATGTAAGCTATAATGACGTAGAAAGAGCAGAAGTAGATTAGAGCTCCAGCGTAGTTGCCACAGTCAGTCTCCCAGTAGCGATGCTGGTCTGGGGTGCAGAACGGGGGCTGGACCTGGGCACAGAGGAAAAATACAAAAAGGAATAAAAAACAAACAGATGAATCATCTTACAACTTCAACGTTTAGAGGTTGCTTCATCTGAATAGGAAAATACAAAAGTTGTTCTAGCCTTGCCTACAGTACCCATGCACGTAGGTGTTTCAACAGTTTCTACTCTGCCTTGTTTTGTTTTTATGCTGTAATCTGTGTAAAACGCTGATACTGAGGTCAGCGGAGTGCTGGGAATAATCAGAATAACAGAAAATAACAGCATCTGGCAATATTCCTGTTAGTAGTGGAACCAGTCATTCGTCTGACCTTGAAACAATCATTTCAACACGAAATATGATGAAAACAATACACAGCATTTTATCAAACTGGGACTGGTTGCTCTGCTCTTGAACGTATGTTAGGTATGGGGATATGCAGCTTTTCTTACCATGCAGTCATGCATGATTTTATTCCAATCTTCGCCTGTGACGATTCGGAAGAGAACAGTGATGGCTTTGCCTGCTGTGGAGAAGTTGGCATGCCTGTGATTGGGCGAGACAGACAAAATGAGACAATCCCACACAGACAGGTTTTAATTCATCAGCAGAACGCAGCCTGAAAAAACTAGAACCCGGCTGAAGATGAGCACAATTCAATAATTACCGGTTTATGTTCTCTCCATATTTGACAGTTCCAAAGAGAACAACTCCAGCAAATGCATAGCAGAGGAGAAGCAGAAACATGCCCACAATGATGAAGAAGCTCTTGTACATGCTCACCACCACAGTCAGCAGCAGCATCTTCAGCGTCACCTTCAAAGGTGGAGCACACACGTTAGGACTCAACATTTGAACACGAGCGTTGAACGTACTCCTACACACTTCAATAAACTCACATGCTTCCCGCATATCGTGAAGAATCTGAAGACGATCACACAGGTGCCCATCATGTATGTATATGCGTTCTACAAAGGATAATCGGATAGTTATCTGTACTAAAGTGGCTAAAAGAGGATTCTCTAAATCATACAATCATTTTTCTAACCAGTAAGGAAAAGTGCAAAACTATCCAGATGACACCAAGTGATGTGACTAGAAGGTCATAACGATTCCTCCGGCTCTGCCAGTAACCCGCTGGAGACATGGCTATCAGCTTCATTGTCACCTAGGAAACAACCCCATTCGTCTACATTAGAGGAAAAGAGTGAAAGCTCGATGGCGAAGGCTGTACTGCAGCAAACGGGCTCACCTCCAGGACGAATATAAAGGTGAAGACCACAGACATGGTGGCAAGCGGAAACGTCACTTGATCATCGACATCCCACTGGAAAACACAGATGATGCGTGTATATGTGATTAACACAAGTCTCACATTATGTGATCAGATTAAACTAAATAAAACAAAAAACGAAGCATGAAGTATTACTTTGACTGACAGCAGGACAGACTGCGCCAGCACCAGCACCGCGATGCCCCGTTTGAAGAACGGGTGCTGGGTAATGTCGTACATCTTGGCGCGGAAACCTCCGTTCTCTGTCAGGCAGACGAAAAAACAAACTGTGTTTCAGTGAAATTTGCATGGTAACACTGAAAATAGTTTTTTTTAAAGAAATTTAACATGTGAATGTCTGGGCTCGTCCTCTCGGTGTGAGCCGGCCTCGGTTATACTCGTGGTAGTATCCCGCTCTGTCCACACGGTGGCCCTCATGGACTGGCTGAATCTGGAAGACTTCACGCACATTGATACAGATGAGTACTGTGGATGCGCTGGCAAAGAAACGTCATCCATCCCATCATATAACTGGGGAGCTTTTCAATTCCATTTGAGGCTTAATAATCACGTTTAAGGCAGAGTATATTTATGTATTGGATGGCGTAGGCCTGACACTTGCCAGACATGCTGCCTTCTCTACGGTGTCTGTCTCCTCTTTTCCTCTTCTGTACATGTTCTGCAGACCAGAGCCTCAGGAGCTGCTTGCTGACCTGCAGTCCCACCTCTGACCATCCCAGTGTCTGCCTCCACCTGTCTGTGTGGATGTCTGTTGGATACTTGCTGACATCCAGACCTGCAGTCCTCATCCCCTTGGATCAACGTCTATCCATATATCACCCATATTCACAGAAGTCTAATTGGACTACTGATGATAGTTACTAATGTATCCTGTCTTGTACCTTTGACGGTGTCTCTATGTCTCTATTCTTTCTTATTTCTTGTTCTACCCGGCTGGTCTTCAGCAGGAGGGTCCCCCCTCATGATCCAGGTCCTGATCCAGGTTTCTTCCCTCTTAAAGGGGAGTTTTTACCTGCCGTTGTTTATGTAATAATTGCTCGGGGGTCGTGTTCTGGTCTCTGGAAAGATCTGGAGACAACTTGTGTTGTAATAGACGCTATATAAATAAAATAAAATTGAATTGGATTGAATTGTCCTGGGGGACTCGTCCTGCTTTATAAAGAGCAGCTCTGTTATACGTCCACCTGAATGAGTGACTTCATTAGCAGATACATATAAAACACGACTAAACACACAGTTGCAGGCTGTGATGAAACTCTACTGCTGACCAAGCAGACAGACTAGGAGCAAGCAAGCCACGGCCAGCTCAGTGCTATAACATCTTCCAGTGGTGAGCGAGCAGCTCTGGACATGGATTAAAGTCAGACTGTTACTGCTGGGGGAAGCTACACTGCTGACTAAAACAGAGGCTATAGAGATGCTGGTAGTTCCCAGGCTCTACTGAACTAACAGGCAATTTCCCACAATGCCTTTGAGGCCCCTTAACTGTTCCCATGACACCAATCCCGTAAAGAGGAGCAGTAGTCTAAATGTAGGGTATCCCCATGTTGAATCCCATCAATGAGGATATAGTGTTTGACTATGTGTAAAACGTGAGGAGACGCGGCATAAAAGCTGATCACTGACTGCTCATAAATGTCAGTTCAGTCCAGACAGACACAGCAGGTCATTTAAACTGAGGTGTGAAAATGTGATTCATTTCTTGTAGAAGGCTGTGACATGTGCGGCTCGGTGTCTAATCGTTTGCATGGCCCGATGGATCCTTCAAGACCCCAATCTCAGATGAAAAACAAGGGCTATTAAATACAGATCACTCATGCAGGTGTTGCCTAGCAATGCACAAGCCCCACCCCACAACCCCACGCAGACCGCACACTCAGTCGTGGAATCAGGCGCAGACGTGATGCCCCTTTGCTGCATGTAGTAGTTTAGTCCGTACGACTCTACAGTACCTGGGCGGGGAGGCAGGTGGAGCGGTTGGGCTATTTTCAGCCGACTCTTCAGGTCCTCCCATCGTCTCTGGTCAACTGTCAGCAGAGCAGTACCCTGGCAGAGGAAGAGACAACGCATTCAAATCATGGACGGGATGTTTTTGTTGGGCTGCTCTTCTAAATAACATCCATGGAGCCATCCATCCATTGACATCGCGTTGAAGGATTATTTTCCATTGGTAAATAGGCTCCTTCTTCCACAACAAAATATCGGCACACTTAGAAGGCGGTTAGTATACTGTCGGTAAAAAGTGGTTGTTGAATGTATCTGGAGTAAAGGTGTGGTTCCTACCTTGTTCTCATTGAAATTTGCAATGACAACTCCAACAAAGAGCGTGAGTCCAATCATGCAACCCAGAAACACAAACACATGGATGTAGATGCCATGGATCTGCAGACACAGAGGAGTGTCAGCCCAGCTGCACAACTGCCGTTTAATAGCAGAGGAAGAAGAGGGAAGAATCTGTACCGGTCCAACGCGGTGAATAATGACATCTCGGACCTCCACCCAGCCTTTGAGGGACAGAACTTCAAACAGAGCCAACATAGCATTTCCTACATTGTCAAAGTTAAAGTTTCTTGGGTTGGCCCTAAAAAGGAAATAAACAAAGGATATTTCCGTGAGTGGCAGTGCTAAACAATCTACATCAAACACTAATTAAAATAAGGTCTCACCAGACTCTTGGTACCCAGAAACCGGGTTTCTTCTCTTCAGGTTTCAACTTCAAGTTGAGATTTTTGGAAACGCTAACATTTATGCGGAATATACCATGGCAATCCTCCTGCAACCGACCACACAGCGAACAGCGAACACACGCAGCCGTCAGAGCGACACATAAGACATAATATCTACACAGTTAGGGAGGTGAATGTATTATGTTCTATAAGAATCATATAAACATTATTACAACCTGCCGTTGTTTATGTAATAACTGATCTGGGTCATGTTCTGGTCTCTGGAAAGATCCTAGAGACAACTTAGATAGACGCTATATAAAGAACATTGAATTGAATTATTATTGAATTTCACATGCTTAAATAAGTAATAATTCGTCTCTTCCTAAAAACAACAATAAAGTTCAAGATATGATTCTCTTCATTTATGGACATTAGAGCCATAATGGTAATAAAGAGCACGGTTCAGTTACATACTGATGATTATCACCATTAATCACAACAAACAAAAAAGGGGATCATCTTGCAAAAACAAGAAATCCCCCCTGAGAATTATACAATATCTTGTTTTATTTTTCGAGATTATAAAATATTTACTAAAACCACAAAGTGAAAGAAGTACGAAGTGCGAAGAAACTGAAGTGCTAAATTATTAATTTAACTGAGTAAAGCCCTTCTAGACTTTGTTATGCAGCCTGCAGTCCTCTGCAGGGAGTGTTGGCTGGGAGGGACGGGGGGCGGAGGGGCTTATGGGAGATTACGTGTCTTGCCGTACCCGTGTAATGATACTGGGGTCGTTGCACTTGGCAAGCTTTCCTGCGAAGAGCTGAACTCCAAAGCTTGCAAACACCAGCATTAGTGTGAGGAGCAGAATGGAAACCTGCACAAGAGTCAAACAGAAATTAAGGCAGAAATTTCTACTTAATCTAAACGTCTCAGATGAGAGTCCAAGCAAAGCTAGTAGATGGACCTCCATCAGGCTCTTAGACGACAAGCAAATGACTAAAACACTGTCATCACAGCCACAGGCAGACAGTAAAGTGCATGCAGATCGACAGACAGAATCTACACCAAAGTCATGATATATACTCACCAGTTTTGTTCTATTAATAATAAGATTTAAAACTCGAAAGATTAACCTCAAAGCCAGTAGATTTAGTAGATAACAGCCGGAGTGTCGTATTAGCACTAACCAGGAATATTTCCTTGAAGCCTTTGAGAACTTCCCGCACAACCTTCCTCATCTGAGGTACCAGCTTAAAGATCCTGAGTGGACGCAGGCAGCGAAGCATCATCAGCAGCTGGGCTCCAGACTCAGGGGGGATGTCAGGAGGAAGCCAGCACAGAAAGATCAAACTCACCTACAGCAGGAGAGAACAACAGAGCCTGGATGAATTCTGGATCTGAGAAGCCTGAATATGCTACCTGGAGTAGTCAACAGAAACCAGGATACAGTAATTATATAATCATTTCTGTTTCTTACTAGATAGATAAAGATGTCCATCACCCCCCCAAAGTCTCTGATGACAGCTGTGGGGGTGAAGAACAGACCGTCGGCCATGATCTTCAGGTTGAGCTCAATGCTCATGAATATCACAAACACATACTCCCCGATCTGAAATGGACAAAAACGTGTTGACATCCACCCCTCGTGAGTTGGCTGGCGTGTTCACGTGGCCATCAATCCGTCCGGTTTTGTACCTGCAGTGTGGGGACCTGCATGACCCTGGTGAAGGGTGATTCAAACATCATGGAGATGCAGGAGCAGATGGTCACCACGATCATGACCCAGTCCAGGTAGGTGACTAAGCCCAGAAGATCACTGCAGGACACAGATGTTAAACGGAAATAAAAACACACTTTTCAAGGTAAAATGCAAGTAAATCAAAGTTTTAAAAAAAATGGATTCAAATCTATATTTACATGAAAACTGCACAGCAAATGCATATCAAATACTGAATCTGAACATGCTGCTAGAAATTCCATAAGAACACACAGTGGACTGGTCATGTACCACTATGTTGACCCAGCTGTTCCTCTAAAACCCTGACCGGCTGAATTGAGCTTGAATGCCGGAAACATTAGAATTCAATCCTCAATAAGGCAGGTGAACGTGGAGGGAGGGAAGCTGCTGAACTCACTGGACCGTTTTCCCAGTTTAGGAACTTATTTCTCTTCTTGCCTTAAGCTGGTTCCTTAATTGGTCAGATATATTTCACAGCACAGAAACGTGTTGTTTTTTCCCGAACTATAGTTTGGAGAAGCCCAATGGAGAGGTGGCGAGCTGCAGAAGGAATCAGTATTCCAGACATGTAGAAATGTAGATGTGGATCGATGGAGACTCAGAAAATCAATAATTCATCACACTTACTACAGCTGGTGGTACTTGGTGTTCTTCACTGCTCCAGTTATTGGGTCGGTTATTGATCTAGCAATAAATTAACACAAAAAAAGATAATCAGTAATTTGCCCAAAAAAAAAAAAGATTAGTTTTTCTTTCTACAAATACTTTCAACGGTCTACAAAAGTAACTAACCCTGTTTAATGAGCCAACTCGACGGAAAACATTTAAAAAAATAACGTAAATAAAAGACAAACAGCAACTGGGACTATTACAAAGACAAGTGAAACTACAAACTTTGCTTTCCATAAATGTCATGTTATTTGGACCAATCTTACACGTTAAATCGAGCACGAACGATCATCCTGCAGAAGTTCCTGAAACGGTGCTCACGACCCACAATGAAGAGAGGCTTATCAAAGTAAGGATGGTTCTCCCTCAGCTCCTCCTCCTGAACTTTTCTGTCCAAACACACAAGCAGTGATGTGAAGCCCGGATGGTTTTGAACACTTCTCTTTGCAGAAATTATGTGACGTTCTGCTACAGGCACCTTTTCATTTCAGCTTGCTCTTTCTTTTCTTGGATCATCTTAATCTCACTGTCTTCTCTCTGGGCGTTACGGTAGCGCACTGTGCTGGAGTGCTTGGAAGAAAAACACGAAAAAAATATATGACATACATCTTGAGTAGATCATGTTTCTTCGTGTTTGATTTTGTACTCACATCCTGTGTGAGAGTCTCAAGCGACTTCCCTCGGCTGATCCTTTGACTAGTGGAACCATGTCGCAGTGATCTGCAGGTACAAGAAGAATTGATGTTTTACATCAGGTGTAATCATGCCCAGGAATGCATGATTACACTTGTTGATATGCGTGTGCACGTATATGTGCCAGACCTGCGCTCTTGTCGTATGTGGTGCTGCACACTGAGTATGGAGCGTTCTTTGGCAGGCTGGCCTTCAAAGGATCCACTCAGAATCCGCTGCCTGGTACAAGCCCTAGTTACCACAGAGATGAGTATTATTTCAACCCAACGACCGCTGAAAAACCTGCAGCACGATCACGTCTTTACCCAGCCACACGTCTGTATCTGCTCAGTCATCCTGTTCACAAAGATATCTTTGGCCTCTGTCAATACGGATCCATGAGGATCCAAGTGTCCGGATCCAGTCGTTCATTAGTCACAAAGTGTGTATGTACACGATTTTGATCGAAGTCAGACTTATGTACCTGCACGCAGTCGTGACACTGGACATCAGCGTGTGTTCTCTAATCACTTGTGGCGACGGAGGGATTATGAGTTTATTAGTAAGTATGTGTGAATGTTGTCTTTGCTGGATGGAGTGTGTTTGTTAAGGCCACTATGTCAGCTTAATTGTGTGCTTGTGTGGAAGATGGCATGCCAGACAGAACGTGTTATGACTACCAATCTGCTGTCTGCCTCTCAGACAGACAGGGTGGGGGGTGGGGGGTGGATTGGACATGGAGTCAGGGAGCTAATCTGCACTTCGTGCCGGCTCTGCCATGCTGAACAGCAAATTAGCCATTTACTTCATCCCAACAGTGACTGCTTCTGATGTGTGTGCATGTGTTGTCAGATGTCTGCGAGTGCTGTCACTGTTGCCAGAGAGCACTGTTTAATATTCAAACACGTTATAATATTGTTATCATCTCCACATAGACTTGAATGTAGAGCCAGGTCCGTGACGGGACACCACCGAGATGAGAAGTAAAGATGTGACTGAGTTAAAGAATGTTAGTGTGAGTTTGCAGGCTTGAAGAAACGTGCAGCGCGACCGCATGTTCACCACGTCTTATAGTCCCTCAGAGGCTCAAATGCATGTGAAAAATATAACATGACAGAGTCCTTTTGGTTGGCTGACGTCTCGCACCCATGGACATGGAAGTCAAATGCTGACTTTCCGCTGCGGAAATGCTTTGCATGCTTTTTCTGTAGTTGCATTCAGTTGGTGCGTGTTTATGGATCTTTGTGCCCTCAGATTCATCCTCACTAAGTGAAAAGCATGCTCACATGAGGTCTTGAGGGGAAGAAGTTCATTGGTTGTCGGGTCAACTCAAAATCTATTTCTACATTTAAAACCAGGAGTTGACCAATTGCACAGATAAAAAAAAAACAGGGTCAACAATGAATATGAACTAAGAACAAAAAACCTGACGCAATAAAGGAGGAAAACACAACATTTTATAAGTCAAACTGTGTTTAAATAATAAACATTCTGATGCTTTGCTCAACTGGGACTAAAATAAAAGATAAGCTATTGCAGAGTCTCAGGGCTGCCACCCAGAATGCTCCATCTCCTGTTTCCGCCTGGATCTGGGAACATCCAGGAGCAGCTGGTTAGGAGACTCTGAGCTCCTGCTGGAGTAAGAGGCTTTACCAAGACTTTGAGACATTTCAAAACAGGTAACAAAAGTTTGCAGTGGATCCTGAAGCAGACAGGGAGCCGGTGTGAGGAGGCCAGACCAGGACTGACACGATAACATCGAGTTCTTCCTGTCAGGAGAAGAGCTGCTGCGTTTCGTACAGCCTGCAAACGCCGCAGCGGTGACTGACCAGGACCAAACTACAAAGACTTACAACAATCCAAACGAGATGTAATAAAAGCCTGGATTAGTCTCTCAGTCCTGTGAAGGCAGGCCGGCCTTCCCTTTACTGACAACTTCAAAAAGCTGGTCTTGACAACTGAGCAAACCTGTTCATCAAATTGAAATCACACCAAGGTCCCTAGCAGATGTATGACAGTAAGAATCCAACCTTGTCAAAAACAGTCATCTCTGTTTTGGTTTGTTTAGACCCCATCCATGACTGAACACCTCTGAGACAGTTCAGCAGCACCTGAAGGTTCACACAACTATCTGAACCATGCAGGAGCAGAACTTGAGCCAGTTTAGATGTGACAATCATAGAGAATTTAGATGTGTCATTAATGATCATAAGAAAACGATCGTCCAGACCCTGCGTGCATGCGTGAGGAAGTTCACTCCTGGATCAACAAGTAAAATACATGAAAGCTATATCTCAGCACGCGGCCGTCTGTCTCTGTAGAAAGTGATTTTTTAGAAAGTACTGAGTTTTGTGGTACACTTTGACACAGCATGTGTTTGTTGACTAGGTAATACGGCGGTATAATATGTTACATTGTTGTTCATCGGAGCTTTTATCTGGTAAAGACCAAATCATTTCTATTGTGTCCTAAGTTGAAAGAGGGTGCACTTTACACGTAACTAACGTCTCAAAGGAAGCTGCAAAGCTAAAATTGTACGATTACCGAATTAATAACAAACATATTAAAATGAACGTTGTCTCCAAATAACCTAATTTCAAATAGTCACTCACAACATGTTGAGAGAACAGCGTACATTCAAACAAATCAAACCTGTGAGTAACAAAGAGCACTCTCTGGGGAGATGTGGATGCATCTTACCGTAGGATTTTATTGATCGTAGTCTCTTTTTCCAGCAGGTTGCGTGCTCGAATGCTAAATATTGACCTGCGAAGCTGCAAGAGCAAACTGTGAGTCCTTTATTTGTTAGTTTGCTATTTCAAGTGTGCCATCTAAAAGCCCGGCATGACTCATAGTCAGAACTTACAACTTTATGTTCACTTTTATATCTCTATATTTATTATATCTGTGTGTGTGTGTGTGTGTGTGTGTGTGTGTGTGTGTGTGTGTGTGTGTGTGTGTGTGTGTGTGTGTGTGTGTCTAAGGAAGACAGAGGCAGTACCTTTTGGTCAATGTGCTTGTTTTCTTCGATGGCTGAGCGCTTTGAGTGGTCGCAGGAGGACGACGAAGCAGACGGGAGACGGCGGAACAAACAGGTGGTATCCTGTTGCTGGCGATCAATGAATTGCTTCATAAAACTCTCCCTGATACACAAAATAAACACACACTCAAATATCATGAATGTATTGTATGATTTTCTTACTAAATAAGTCAAAATGAGCAACATGAGTCCAAAATGTGTTTTACCAAACTGCATGTTCATAAATTTCAGCTGTATATGTGTTGGTGGAGGCTGTTAGTGCAGCAGCCCGGCAGATGGGCTGCAGACGAGCTTTTCTAGGGAGCAGAAGACTCAGCTGTGCTCTAATCTCAAACTGAATTATAGCTGTAACCGTGAGGGCCGTAGTCTGGATGAAATTCAGCTCTGCTGCATAACTAAGGGGACGAATTATTCAACATTACTGTCAGCTAGGAGCAGAGGCGTTCAGACATGGGTTGTTTTGGTTTTTTCTCATAAAATTTGAAAATGATGTTTTTTTTAAATACTTTTTTTTGCTTGTTATATGCTGTGTTTTTCATTCTGATGTGACATACGCTGTGTAAAAGCTGTTAACACCATGAAACGCTTTACAAAGTGTGCTGGACAAAGAGATGGTTGACAGCACAGCATGTTTAAAACTTTAAAAACAGTGTTCGGCAGTATAAAAAAACAAAAACAAATAAATAACATTTAGGTGTACAGGTGTTTGCCTGACTGTGTACCTGATCCTGGGCACGGTGAAGTCTGAGGGGAGCTTGGAGATCTTCACCATCTGAGGTCTGTTAGGAAACTTTTCAAAGATCCTCAGTCGTAGAGGGAGCTTCTCTTTGGTGTCAGCATTGGCTTCACTTTGCTTCAGCTAAGAGAGGGAAGAAGAGCTTAAATTCAGGCCTAAAGCAGAACGTATTCTGTAAAAGCACGCGGTCAGCCTTGATCATGTGATGACAATGAAGAAAAGACGAGGTGATACAAGGAAAAAGAGGGAGACAAATAATATGAGTTTGGCTTCTGGGAAAAAGTGCTTTAAAGGTTTTGGGTTGAGGGAGCAACTGCGGACAGAAAATTCCCCTGGACATTGACAACTACAGAACTGATTTTTTATAGACAATAAAAAAATAGAGAGAATTGATCTTAGCTTCAAGAGTGCAGCTTTGGTTTTCTACCTGATGAGGGCAGCAGGACACCTAACTACAACACAACACAGACGCAGCACACACAACCACATTCAGGGTGATATCCCACTTACTTTAATATAAAAGAAGGAAGATGGCAACAAAAGAAAAAAGAAAATTACTTTGGAGTGGTTAATGGAAAACATAAAGGGAAGCGACAGAAATCAGTGTTTGTAGGCTTTAGCACTGGTGATGGCAAAATGACATGACAAAGGGGACGAAGCCAATTATTTCTTTTTAACCCTCCGGTCGTGTTCGCATTCAGCCCCCTACTTTAGTGTTCCCGGTCAAAATTGACCGGTGTGTTTTAACTGCTCTTATATTAGCACACAAAAAAAATTTCACCACCAATTTTTTTATTAAACATTCTTTAGTTGAGAACAACATTTAAAAGTAGTGTCTAACAACAATTTGTAGATGTAAACATTAAATAACATCAGTGAAAATACAATTGGGCACTGAAAATGAACTAAAAAATGAACATATAATACAAAAAATAAATGGAAAACCCAACACCAAACTCAACAGGGTGTGTGTGTGTGTATTCATGCACATGAGTGGCATGTGACACTCAGGTCAGAGTGGGCCTTGCAAACATAAGCATTACATTTGCAGCATGTCAGGCTCGTTTTGATGTCTCTAGGGGCACAGAGGCCACAACGCTTCCTTTTCTGGCAATGTCCTTGTTGGGGGAGAGCAGCCAGGGCAGCGGCTGGGGCTGGAGTGCGCATGCTCCTAACCAGACTGGCAGAGGCTGGTGTGCGGGGAATGTGCTGCCGTCGCTGTGTAAGAGGAGTCACCAAAGCTTTCCCCAGGTCTGCGAGGAAAAGTCTCCTCTTGAAACCAGCGGATGGATCGTGTATCTCTGTTGTCAAATCGAATAATTCTTGAAATGACATGAAACTGTTGTAAGGACATGGTTGCCTGGAAAATAGGCCTGCCAGACTCTTCATCCCACAGACTTTTTGTAGCCTCATCATTTGAGCGATACACTCCAGCTAAAATCAACAGACCTATGTAGGCTTGGAGGTCTACCAGGTCCATTTCTCCCCAGGTGTCCCCAAACACACGCTTCCCCTCCAGATTTGTCATCTCAAGTATAATTCCCTCAATGGACTCTGGTAAAAAGAGTTGGAAGCTGGACTTGATGTCATCCACATGAGATGCTGCATAACGCGTTGGTCCTGGTGTCATCTTTATGATGTTTTCCACTCTCGCTCTACCTCCTCGGTCCTGGGGGGATGATGACCAGAGCAAGTGTCCACTTTTGGACTGAAATGTTTCCTCAGGTGCCTGTTCTTCAGGTGCCTCTCCCTCTCCATCTGTTGACTGGTCAGTCTCCTCAGAGTCTGGTTCAAAATCTGTGATGTCTTCCAATTCCGAGACATCCTCCTCTATCTCTGGTTCAATTTCAGTGCCCTCTTCATCATGCCCAAGAACCTGGACCAGAACCTCTTCCACAGAAAAACGCTTCAGTCGTCTACTCATTGTGCTCAGAGTAAAAGGAATGCAAGGCAAACATCGAGCTATATATAGTATGGGGTTGTGTAAAAATGATACATTGATTAGTCTGGAAGGTGTGGTTCACGTGTGATAGGTACAGAAGCGTGGGAAAGAAATGGGTTCACATAATAGACACCTGTCTAGTCTGTGTAAACATATGATACATTGTATCATTAGGAAGTTGGTTCACGTGAGAGGATCGGCACATAAGCAGAAAGACATGTGTACCCACAAAAGACATTGTGTGTGTGTGAGTGAGTGTGTGTGTGTGTGTGTGTGAGTGAGTGAGTGTGTGTGTGTGTGAGAGAGTGTGTGAGTGAGCTGGGGCAGTGTGTATGGGGATGTTTTCTGTATGTTGAATGAATTTACTCTGGATACCCATTCATTTCCTATGACGGTCACTTTTGACCGGGAACACCACAGGTGTAACAAGGTTGATTAAAACACTCAAAATTGAATGAAATAGGTGATCAACACTTTTATATGTTCAAGTACACAGTGTGAAGGATATCATAAGGTCTTGAGGTAATCAGATGTAAAACATAATATTTATGAGTATTATAAGTTGTAAAACGGTCAGATTTGACCCGAACACGACAGGAGGGTTAATTACATATGAAGGAGGCCGATTGAAATTCCCTTGCAGGTGTTAACTTTCTGGGTGCCTGGAGATAACCCCTGATGCCCTGCAGATTCGGCCTGAAAGTGAAGTGCACTTGGAGCAACGCTCCAGCTTATCGCTGAGAAGGAAACTGCTGTGAAACACAGCGACTGGGCTTAGTGAATGTTTCTCTGTCAGACCGACATCTGACAGCCTCGCGTTCC
This sequence comes from Xenentodon cancila, assembly GCA_014839995.1. Classification (NCBI taxonomy): domain Eukaryota; kingdom Metazoa; phylum Chordata; class Actinopteri; order Beloniformes; family Belonidae; genus Xenentodon; species Xenentodon cancila. Next base: position 979,774 of record CM026200.1, on the reverse strand, counting down.
TCGTTCTGGTGGTTGCCGCTGGTTTTCTCTCTGTGCTTGTTTGACGCTGATGGCTGCAACAGCCAGGGAAGAAGATACCTAACAAAAGAGCATTTTAGTTTTTTTCATTTCAGACTAAAATGTGGGAGCTTCTGATTCATCTTCACTGGATGAGTGGGAGCGTGTAGAGATGGAATTAGGCACCGTATCTGCGTGCTGAGGTCGAAGCAGGGGTACGACGAGGCAGGGCCACAAACGAAAACTGCTAAACAGAGCACTGCTTGGACATTTGGGAGCTGGAAAGAAGAACCAAGTGGCCATCAGCAGTCTGCTCAAGCTCCTGTCAACACCCCAGAATACAGTCGGACAAATGGTTTATGGACAAAGATACAACTTTTGGTTTAATTAAAACGTGCTTTCATTCGCAAGTGAAACATTACATAACAGCACAACAAGTTGTTTTTCCAAACTGTGGTTAAAGAAGGTTAAAGTCCAAGTTAAAGTCCTGATACGAAGCAATGAAATTGTTCCTGAAGAGTCTGAAGCAACAGTTCTTGTCAGTGAACGCACCACCGTCACAAGGTGGATCAATAGTTACTAGAAATATTAAACCCAGTTCTTTCTCAACCAGAGTTACAGCAAATGCTAAACGCATTCATGCACTCGTAGATGTGCATAGCTGGACGATAGGAAGCATGTGGTTTATTTGTCTCAGCTGTTGTCCTTCTACAGGGAACATCAGAGAAAGTTCTCCATTTCAACTGCTCCAGTCTTTCTGCCGTCTGTGACGATCCTTTACCTCGTCAACTCCTCCCTTTGAGACCGGCTCTGATTCAGACCACCGGGGATTCCCTAACCAGGGGCAGACTGCTGGGGGCCGTGGCAGCTTGGTGGCCCTTGTTGTTTTGGTTTCTGAAGGGAAAATGTAGCAGCTGGAACTAACGTTTTGACAACTTGGACTCGTTTTCCGGTTACACAACCAACAGCACTTCCATGGTAATTAGAAAGAGAGGGACAGATGGAGTTGGAAGCAACTATGCTCTGATGGTATTTTGCTGATCTTCTCCACTTTCTACTTCTGTGAGATCAGCTTTAATTCTTCTCCCTCTCTGAACACAAGGCGCATACCTCAGCTGAACACTGAGCGTGAATCGAGAGGACTGCCAATGAGCCTCAAGACGGAAAACACGAACAAAGTCGGGACTTTTCAAACCCGAACTCACCTGACGCTTCAATGCAACGCCACCTTGAATATTAAAAAATACAGTCCGGTGCACTAAAACAGTGGGAAAAACTCACTTGGCTTAAAAAAAAGAAGCATATTTACAGCCAGAGTCTCTAGATCCAATGTGCTCAGTTCAGTGGAACAATCTCAAACCATAAAGGTTTAAAAGGAGCTGAAACACTAAAAAAAAACAGAGTTCCAGCCCCAGATTACACAGGACACCTCCAGAGGTCCAGATGTTCAGGGCTTCTTCTTTTTAAAAAAAACAAACTACAAATAAGTCAAAGATTTAATGTCCATGTATTGTGTGGAGAGTGTATGAACACAGCTGATGTGAACTGCATCTCTGTTTCAGTCCTGGAATCTCTCATGTATTGTCATACTAAAACATTATCAATCCAAACAACTTCTTTGCCTGTCACAGATGAGAATGGTGTATAAAATTGTAAAAATGAAGGTGGGACTGATGTGTTTGGCCTTGAGGCTCATTCAGGTAACCTGGCAGCACATCCCCTCCATTCAAGCCAATTTCAGGCTCTGCTGGACATGGAAAGTTTCCCTCCAGGGTTTCCAGTGCCGTCTTGACCATGGCTGAGGTGAAAAAGACGAAGACCGGCAACAGGCATGAGACCAAACTCTGCCGCGATCATAGTTCAAAGTCAGCATGGACATGAGATGAAAGTACCCAGGGAAAAACCAGGTCAAAGACACATGTCTGAACCAACTGAGAACAATGAGTGACAGTTACAGGCTTGCAGTTCATAAAAAAGACCTTAGTAGCCAAAGGTGACACTTTGAAAAGGCAGGTAATTAACACATTTTTCTCACTGATCCTCACAACAGCAAACAAAAACATTTAAGGATTATGATAAAACAGTCAACATACTCTCACGCTGTTGACACCAACAGGCAAATGTACCAATCTTTTCACCAAACCGTCCTTGTGAGTTCTCTGATTGGTTCTGTCAAAGTGCCTCTGAGACACAGGAGGAGAATTAACGTTTGTCAGACCAGCCGATGGCACAATGTGGAACCGACGAACAGCCACCTGCAACGCTGCTGCCACACATCCGACAAATGCCCGTAGCAGTATGCAAACACATCTGCAATTTATCGTTTAGGCATCAGAGCCCACCACTCACCAACACATCTAGATGAGAGCTGTGAATGTGTGGCAATGAGACCCACTCAGCCAACACTAAACTGCACAGTTTAATGGGAAAACACAACCTTACATGTGGTGTTATCAACACACTACTTTATGGTAGTGACAGATAAAGAAATACCCTGGACTATTTTATCCATGTGGGTTAAAGCTATCAAAATGTAGATATGTCATTTGTATGTAGAAAGATCAAAGCATGTGTGGCCCCAGTTATGAAGGATGATGCGCTCTGGTTCTCCTGCTGCCACCGTCTCCTCCTGGCCTGGAGGCCCGAGCAGATGCAGCAGGGGGGGCAGGGAGCCGAGAGCATGTTGGCGGCTCACCCTCTCCTCACATTAGCTGGCTAATGAGCCATGCGGTGGAGCTGTTGTAGGGCCACCCAGACACCTCTAACAGCTACCCCTACACCCAAAACCTCTACCGGTGCCATCAACATACTGACAAAAGCACCATTTTCAATGTTCAACATTTGCTATAAATATTTCTTTTGTC
>CM026200.1:871913-971913 GCA_014839995.1 Xenentodon cancila | reverse complement strand
AAGCCTGTAAATGCATCTTAAGTGTGACTGACTACTTCACCAACAATGTAACTGTGTGTGTGGTCCACTGTACGTTCAACACACACTTGTACACAGCAAAATACATTGAAATTTCTTACAAGATGAAAAACTTTGGTCTGCATGGACTCACTCTGTGAACAGTTCTTTCAGCTGCGATTTGTTACTGCATTATTTCCAATTAATTTTAACTGTGAAACTGTCTGTGTGCTCAGTAGAGTGTGAAGAAGAAACAATTAAAAATATGCACGTATGATGTTTAAATCACACTCTCATCCAAAACATTAATAGATGTCTACTTCATAGTCATAACAAAAAATGGAAAAAAAGCCTATTCAACTTGATAAGAAACATAAAGATACATAATAAAAAAATGTTCTTTTTGCTATGATGACTAACAACAAATTATAAAGCAAACATGGGTAAGTCCCTGAAGTCATGCATCAAGCAGCAGGGAAAAATGATCCATTACATACTCATGTGTTTCTTATGGATTTGTCAGACCTTACGGGACCTGTGCCAAATGTTTACAGAAGCCAGGGTGATTACCATCTAAGGTTTATTTATAGTTGGTATCTGTATCCATGATTGAAACACCTGTAAAACAGGCAATTTTACAGGTGTTTCACCTAATCACTCAGCTGTGGGTGAGAAATAACCTGTCCAAGCAAACTGAGACATGCCCGCCGGCTATGGGGATACACAGAGTGCAGCATTTATTTAAGCACGGCAACATTCAAGTCGATGAGCTTTCAAATGAATTCATTAATGTAAAGATATAAAATGGATGCAAACATACAAAGACCAGATGCTTTAACTGTTTGCATTTCTGTCTGGGACCATTCAAAAAAGCCACTTCCTTTTTAAGATTTGTCTGCCACTGCACATAATTTGCATTTGATGACAAAAGCTGCTTATTTAAATTCACCCATTGAGCAGTGTCGAGCACCAAGTGTGCAAGTCCCAGCCTTATTTATCAACAGAGGTTTGCTGTTTAAAGTTAACTGGCCACTTACTCAACCATTTAGAGCCAAACCTCAAAAAAAGAGGAAGAAAAAAAAATACTCAGAGCCTTGCTCATGCAAGGTCGTAATTCACCTGTGTCACTCTTCTCAGGGTAGAAACAGAAAGTGCTCAGCTTTTAAATAAAACAGATGGAATAAAAAAAGAAAGCAGAAATGTCAATCAGCAAGCAGGATTTATTTGAACAACCAAACTAACACAAGCTGTATACATTTGGGCCCAGAAGTACTTGACAATGTTAGACTTTTTATGATTTTGACTTCTTTCCACCGCCAAAATAGATCTGAAATAAAACAACCTATGTGATCAAAGCATAGATTTTTAGCTCTAATTTATGAGATTTTCCAAAAAAGTGCTTTTATCATTTAGGAACTGCACACGTCCATTTTCAGGGGCTTAAAAGTATTTGGACAGTTGACGGGAAAGTTGTACCAAGCCTCGGCCCATTTTTATGTTACTTCAAGACATACGAAGGAAAAGAAAGGATCTATAGACGATATAAGATAATGAGTTGGTATTTGGCAGCTGTTTGAACAGCGGCACCAATATGAAGTCCCGCCCACCTGTCTGATGGACACACTTCTTTCAAGCCATAACGCCATAGTTATTGCTTAATAAGAGCGTAATAAAGTCCTCGCCTGCTTTGAGCATATTTCCATCGGCCTTCTAACAGGCTATGATCATGCTGCTGTTAAAAAACCCTCCCTCAACCCTGCTCTGGTTGAGAACTATCAGCCAGTCTAGCTGTTTCCCTTCCTTTCCAAGGTTATGGAACAAGCAGTTTCTTAACAGGTCGTGGACTTCCTCACACAAAATGACTGTGATATAAATCAGTCTCTGTTCAGTGGGGTCCATCCCGCTGAAGTGTCTCTGCTGTCTGTGACAGAAGACTTAAGAACAGCAAGAACAGCAGGTCAGTCCACTGTTTATCCTTCTTGACCTATCGGTTACCTTCGATACAGTTAACCACAACATGCTGCTATCAATACTCTCAAACTCGGCTATCTCAGGCTCAGCGCATTCTTGGTTCTGTTTTCTGCCTTTGTGGGTGTTCCTTTGAAGAGTCATAACAGTGGAAAAAATGTTCATTACATCACCTCTACAGGGGTGCCCCAAGGCTAGGTACTTGGGCCCTTCTCTTTGTCAAATACACCACCTCTCTGGACCAGATTATTCATTCACACAGCTTCTCATATCACTGCTATGCAGAAGATACACGTATCTGCCCATCATTCCCACCAGGTGACCCCGATCTCTGCACGAATCCCAATTTGTCTCTCAGACCTGTCTGCATGGACCTTCTGGGCTTAATGAAGTATTTTTGAGCTGAACTGAATTAACCATTCTAAGAGTGAAGCCCTGGTTATCAGGTAGTCCCTGCCCATCCTTCATTCAGCCTCAATATGTCACTGGTCTACAAGGTGGTCTCAGAGTCCACAGCTGCCTGAATGAACCCCGTCGTAAAGGTTCACACCCCTTCAGGAGCACTGCGCTCTTCACAAGAGCACAGACTGGCCTTGTCTTCTCCTCCCGCGAGGAGATCTCAGTCCTGCAGGACTGCATGAACTCACATTTCCTATGTTGTTCCTCTCTAACTGCTTCATTTTTAGGATGTTTCTTGAATTTTAGAAATACTTTTACACTGTAACAAAACAAAAAAGCAGATGATAACAATGCAAAAAATATAAATAACTTCCCTGAGCACCAATCAGAGAGATTGCAACTAATAAATAAATTAATGAAATAAAAACCAGTTTTCATTTTCCACCTACAAATCAATTAGTGGCTCTAAAACATACCATACATTATTTTGACATGGCAAAATCAGGGCAGCCAAGATGAAAATAGAACAAGCCTGGCAGATCAATAATAGTTTGACCAAATAGTCACAGTGAAGAAAGCTCTCCAAATCATGACAGAATATCAGCTCCGTTCTCTGGATGAACTGAATTTTAAGAAAATCTCATTTTCAAAAAGATGACTGACATCGCTCTCTCATCCTCGAATAGTCTGACAGTATGAACAGCTCTCACCGAGTCGTACAGTACCAGCTGCAGGATGATGTGTTGTTTCATATCTGCAACATCTAACCTTTAAACGGTTCCTGCATGATACAAATAAAGAAACTTGCACAGCACCCTGTTAAACGTCAGTGTGAAATCTTTAGCCTGCACAATTTTATACAACCTTCTTACCTGTTTAAGCTTCTTTAAGTCTTCGTCCAACTCAAGATTATCCAAGATAACGGCCACAAAAAGACTCAGCAGAATCTAAAATGCAACAAGAAGTGGTACAAACAACAGCTGCTGTGTGTGAACATTCTACAACATGTCCATTTCATCATTACCATTATAATAAAAATAGGACAATAGACTTTTTGAACAGATTGCAGTCAACATTGCATTTGTTGCTTTTTTGTCCTGGAAGACATGTTGTCTGTCGAGAGTGGAGCGTGAGTCATCCAGAGACTGTGTGCTGTCTGACGGCTCCCCGAATCAGAGGGACAAACACTGAAATGTCAGCGCTTCTTACGCCTGCAAGTCTGATTATCAGTGATTAGATGTGCCACTTGAGAGAACAATAAAGGGGCAGGGCACTAATTGAATGCATTAAGAGAGAATTGCATGCATCCTTTTGACACTTAAGTCCTCCATCTATTTTTCAAAATAACAGAATGGGAGTTTTAACATAATATTACAACAAATAGAAAATGCACTAAAAGCACATATTTATTAACTTGTTCAACTTCTATTGCACAAAAAAGCAGTACATTATGTTCCTCACCAGGGTAGCAAACAGATGGTAGAGAATGAAGTAAATGGCTACTACTGGAGCCCACACTTGACCTACAGCCACCAAAGTCTGGTCCATGACATCTATCCAGCCCTCTTGGGTTAGAATCTGGAACATGGACATGAATGCCTACAGGAACCAAAGCACACGATGAGAGAAAGTGAGAGAGGCTAAAGGCCACAGAGGGTAACAGACTACAGAGCAGAGCAGCAGAGAGCGGGACAAAAAGAGAGATATGTCAAGAAAACTGCAGAGAAACAAAACAAAACACAAACAACAACACTTTTAAACATGCTTTTCAGGAGCAAATATCATACAGCTGGTGCACAAATCCCCTCCTGACCATTAATCACCAGCTTGCAAACATAAGCGAGGGTGAAAAGACTGTGTTCTCATGCCCGCTGATGTACGCGGTAGAGGTCACCCAGAAATGCTTCAAACAGCCAGCTGTGACACGATGGCCCCTGGAGTGTGATGGCACGCCAGCACTGTCGTCTTCGAATCTCCTCGCTAGACAGCAGCCCCACACCCCAATCTACCCCCCCCACCACCACCATGTCCCAGTCTCTGCAGATAAAGATAAAGTCAGAAACATGAGCCTGCAGGGAAGACAACCAAACATCATTAACTATAACGCATCTGTGCTTCTGGATGAATGTGTGTGAGTGTGAAACAGGAAACAAGGAAACACAAAAGGAACATGACAGAGAGAAGGGTTACACACAATACAAGTGTGTGAGTAAGTTCACGAGCAGCTTTCCATGTTCCCGATCCCTAAAATCAGTAAAATGTTGGAAGGGAGAGGAAAAAAGCAAGGTGTAAAGACGTTGTTAATGAGAGAGAGAGAAACGTTTGTGAGCACCTAGAAATCGAAGAAGATGCCACATCAGTCGACAGACGCACATCAGCACCTGCAGGTTTGAAATGATGCTCAGAACTGCTGAAATTCATTTTTAAACTTCAGTTAGGCAGTATGTCATTGAACTGAATCTTTTAATTGAAGTTACAATATACAACAAAAATCAGCACACCCATATGCAATCTATTTTGTAATTTGTTAAATTCACAAGTAAGATGTTTCTTTGTGATGTAATTTGAATTCATGAAGTCTTAAAATGCTTAAAGAAACTGCATTGTATTGTAATTTATACAAAAAAATTGTTCTAAAGTAGTGTCATATAGAGCATAACTGAAATAAGAAAAACAAAACAAAAAATAAACTATGGAATCCAATGCAAGACATAAGCTAGGAGTAATAAAACCTTTTATTTTTTAATAATACAAAGCATTAAAAGTACATTTCTACCCTCTTGGGTGAGGAGGTGGGTGTGTGCGGAAGCTTACTCTGGGAAACGTAGTAAAACGGTCCAGCTCCTCCACAAAGCAGAACATTTGCAAGCTGATGGCTGACATGACAATGAGAAGACTGGCTGTGAACACCACCAGGCTGCCCAGCTTTTTACCCGGACCAAATATCTTGTAGACAAAGTCCTCTAAAGCTGGGGAGATCTTTATCAAACGCACCACCCGCAGTACCTAAAGAAGGGAAAGACAAACATCGCTTCAGTTCATCCATCAATCCCGCGTACTTGCTTCTTGGAGTCACAGGGATCTACTGGACCGTATTCCAGCTGCCTTCAGGTGAAAGCTGGAGTACACGGTGTACAGGTCACAGGTCCACCTCAGGGACGACTTTTATTTCCATAATTCAACTATTGTTTATTTGACAGTAACAAGATGCTGTAACACAAAGAACTGAATGATAATTATACAGTTCAGCACATCACAGAATTCGTAGCTACAACTGTCTATATACAGATATGTACATCATGTGTCTGACCCATAAACGACTCAGTCATATTCTTCTTCAGATCCACTTCAACATAGACCTCTACAGGAGATCCTTCTGATCTCTACAGGAGATCCTTCAGATGACTACAGGAGATCCTTCGTATCTCTACAGGAGATCCTTCGTATCTCTACAGGAGATCCTTCAGATGACTATGGGAGATCCTTCAGACAGCTATAGGAGATCCTTCATATCTCTACAGGAGATCCTTCAGATGACTACAGGAGATCCTTCAGACAGCTATAGGAGATCCTTCATATCTCTACAGGAGATCCTTCATATCTCTACAGGAGATCCTTCAGACAGCTATAGGAGATCCTTCATATCTCTACAGGAGATCCTTCAGATGACTACAGGAGATCCTTCAGACAGCTACAGGAGATCCTTCATATCTCTACAGGAGATCCTTGAGATGACTATGGGAGATCCTGCAGACAGCTATAGGAGATCCTTCATATCTCTACAGGAGATCCTTCATATCTCTACAGGAGATCTTTCATATCTCTACAGGAGATCATTCATATCTCTACAGGAGACCCTTCATTTCTCTACAGGAGATCCTTCAGACAGCTATAGGAGATCCTTCATATCTCTACAGGAGATCCTTCAGATGACTAATGGAGATCCTTCAGACAGCTATAGGAGATCCTTCTTATCTCTACAGGAGATCCTTCATATCTCTACATGAGATCCTTCAAATGACTACAGGAGATCCTTCAGACAGCTACAGGAGATCCTTCATATCTCTACAGGAGATCCTTCAGATGACTACGGAAGATCCTTCAAACAGCCACAGGAGATCCTTCTGATCTCTACAGGAGATCCTTCAGACAGCTATAGGAGATCCTTCTTATCTCTACAGGAGATCCTTCATATCTCTACAGGAGATCCTTCAGACCTCTACAGGAGATCCTTCTTATCTCTACAGGAGATCCTTTATATCTCTACAGGAGATCCTTCAGACCTGTACAGGAGATCCTTCAAATCTCTACAGGAGATCCTTCAGACCTCTACAGGAGATCCTTCTTATCTCTACAGGAGATCCTTCATATCTCTACAGGAGATCCTTCAGACCTCTACATGAGATCCTTCACATCTCCACGGGAGATCCTTCTGACAGCTACAGGATATAATTCAGACCACTGCGGGAGATCGTTTACACGGATATAGGAGATCATTTAGACCAATGCGGGAGATCCTTCGAACCTCAACAGGAGATCCTTCAGATCTTTCTGCCCACAGCAATAAACCACTACAGTGAATCTCTGAAGAGACTGAAATCATCAAAACTACAGCAACAATTAATTTCCCTTTTGGGATTCATTAAAGCATTTTGGAAAAACAACATGTCAGCGATTTTAAAGGATCGATACATTTTATTGATTGGCCCCATTTAACAATTTTCCTCAATAATATTAAAATATCATGTGAAGGCCTGACACAAATTTTGGAAGTAAAGTGAGTTTTTTCTCTGACTACATATATTTTGGTCAATGAATTAGACAGCATTAACAGTCATAAAGCTGGTTCAAGATTATTTGTTGATATGTTTTCTTTGTCTTAGGTTGCGTTTTATTAGCTGGATATAATATTGTCCATCCATCCATTATCTATACCCGCTTTATCCGTTTCCGGGTCACGGGGGTCTGTCAGAGCCTATCCCGACGCATATCAGGCGAAAGGCAGGGGTCCACCCTGGACAGGTTGCCAGTCCATCCAGGGCCACATACAAACAACCAATCACACTCACATTCACACCTAGGGAGAATTTAGAAAGATCAATGAACCTACACTGCATGTTTTTGGACTGTGGGAGGAAGCCGGAGTACCCGGAGGAAACCCACGCAAGCACTGGGAGAACATGCAAACTCCATGCATTTGTTTCAAGTTCAGGGTATAAGTTGTATGTTCTAGAATGTTTACATATATTTTAATGGTTTATGTTCTGACCACAAATTTAAAAATATACTACATAAGCGACTGTTAACAGAAAAAACACATCTCTTTCATTTAACACTGATGTGCTTATTTCAATAAAATATACTCAATGTGTGTATTAATTCATTTTCTTCTATTTTACCACAAAAGACACCTGGGTGATGGAAGAATGGAGGCCGAATGAACACCTTTGTTTTTGTTGTCTTTGACAAATTATTGCGATTTCCGCTACCGCTGCCAAGAAAGTGGCCAGATGATGAAGTGGTTGATCATTCAAATGATTATTCAGAGGTGAAGTCGTGATATAATGTATAATGATTAAGTCCTGTTACAGGACAACTACATCGTATTAATGAGGCCAAAAGCAGCTGGAAACTGGATGTTGGTGACTTTAGATTGACCGGCTATGTCATATCCAGCGCTGCCACAGACACGGAAATTTTACAAAAAGAGTTTCCATGACACTTTTGTGAATAAGTGGATTAATGAATCAGCTGAAAAACGAATTAGTGCCATTTCCTTTACAGGATTTCTTTTTCAAAGGTTTTGCGATAAAACAGAGACCTCAGGAACTTTGAGTATGTCAATGCCAGAAAAACAGTGATATAATATGCCTCCTTTAAAGTTATTCTTGGGATTACAATTATCAAAATATTGTTATTTTCAAATAAAATTATTGCATTGACTGTGACAATAACAGTTACACTTGAATTCTCAATTTGACTCAAGTAAAAAAAAGCTGGGTTTTTACGAAGAAGGAACTCTATAACATAATGCCCACAATGGTAAATCACTGGGGGGCCCCTGGGGGCCCCTGAGCAAGGCCCTTAACTCCCAATTGCTCCCCGGGGCGCTGCCCTGCTAGCAGCCCCACTGCTCACTAGTGAAACTAGTTGATGGGGTAAAAGCAGAGACTAATTTCGGTGTGCATCGTACATACAGCGTGTGCACGATGTCCACACTGACAAGAATGATCAGAAAAAAAAAAAAAAAAAAAAAAAAAAAATGATTTCCTAATGTTCATGCATGGCCTTAGGAGGGAAGTCTCACAAAACCATTCATACCTCCTTTTCCTTATGTGCATGACTGCATTTCTCAATCTGCACATGTTTTTGCCAGCATGGATTTAAGCAAAAGTAAACAAATGTATATACATTTGCTTACGCACTGATACCTGAAAGTAAGTGAACTGGGAGTGGTAAAGGTCAGGGTAGATGTGCAGCGTGGTGCCCACCACCAGCAGAGATTCAAACTTGTGTAAAGAGGAGCTGATGTAACCGGTGAAACCAAGACACCAAATCTTCAGGAGCGCTTCCAGGTCAAACAGCACAGTAAACGCAACCTGGCACGAAGGAAGAAAAAACAAACCAGTCAGCACACACTCCTCCTCTAACACAGCTCTGTTCTAATACACTCCTATAAATGACATTTATAAAATTTATATTATTATAATTTATTCATAAAATTGACATCTGTATTTACAAACCGTCAACAGCAGAGGAAATAACATAAGAAAGGAGGATAAAACAACATAAAAATGAATACAAATTATAAATCTATAAGGATGTTTCAATTTAACCAAGAACCTCCGATTTCCCATCATCTTTTCAGTGCCTTCACCTTCACACTGAATAGAACAACACAGCATGATCTGGTTGGAGGCAAGAAGACAATATACATGCTGAATATATATATATATATATATATATATATATATATATATATATATATATATATATATATATATATATATATATATATATATATATATATATATATATATATATATATATATATATAATATACACACATAATTCTTTGAGTGAGGGTGAGAGATGTGACGAGAATGGGGACTGGGCACATGCCTTTTTGTTTGTTGTTTTTTTGTTAACCCCTGCAACACCACAACAACAAATACATGGCACACTTTCTGTCACGCATGTGTATGTCCTCAAATAATTAATAAAAAGAAACCTAGTACACATTTCCTAAAATCCCCAATTGGATTATATGATAATGACTGGACAGGTTAATATCAGAAGGGATTCATAATAATGGACAAAGTCATACAAATGAACAGTCAAAAACACTGAACTATAGGACAATCCCACAGGGGACTTCTGCTCCAAATGGGATCATTTAATGCATCTGTCAATGCAGAATGCATTTACCAATTACAAATGCAAACAATCCTAGTAAATTTCATCAAAATAAAAATATATAACAAGACTGCAGATAAAAACTTTCATCAAATGTCTTTAAATAGTTTGGGCTACACTCTTTAAGAGATAATAGCATCATTAAATTTAAAGGTTTTGGCAGGATTTTAGAATGCAAAGAGAACGCAGATAAAAAAAGACCACACCTCGGCCAAGTAAAACTCATCGTAGTGTCTGCGATGGTTCTCGCCTTTATAGTAGTTGCTGGCAGCCACGATGACGTCCACAGCAACCATACTCAGGATGAACATGTGAAACAAGGAGGACCGCATCATTTGCTGTGGAAACAGAGCAGTATTAGGTTGCAACATGAAATTAATGGGGACAATGTATTTCCAGCAGGGGTACAGTGGACTGTAGTTTGGGTTGAGGTTTAAATATGATAAAAATGAAATAAAAATAAAAAAATAAAAAAAATGAGTTCAGTAGGTTCCAGTGTGAATGAAGGTCATAACGCACAAGAAAAAGACAGACGTAGTTATAATATATATCATTAAACAGAACTTTTTCTCATGGACAATGTGCACATTTCACTTTAAGCACTAATCTGATATAATTTATATATAAATGAATCATTTTCAAAGTTGGCATTTTGTAGCTATGAGCAACACAACATCTAGTTACCTTACTGCCCCCACCTACCTTCACCTAAAACAAGTTTTTCATAATTAACAACATGGGAATGTAAAAAATGCACTGGACATGAGTACAGTTGTCCACGTCTCCATTACATAGTGGTGGCATCACTTTTTCCTTCATAAATGGTGAGATGATACTGTGTCTTTGTTTTGGGTCCAGCACCTTCCACAAACATGAAAGGAGCCGAACAGAACCCTGAAGAGTAAAATATGTTATCCCAACCCTTTAAAATTCATCTAAATGTTCTGTGTTCCTAATTGGTAACCCTAATCATTTTCAAATGAGAGTAAAGTACAAGGTGAGAAACAGTGACTTAGAGCAAATAAGAAAAGTGACAAGACTGTGGAAAACGAACGCGTTGGGACTCCAACTTACATGTTGTAGAGGAACCTCTTCATCATAACCTCCACGTGTTAATGCTGATAAATCTTAAAAGTCTACATGATTACTTAGACTTAGACTTATACTGTGTGTTCATTAAAAGAGAGCATTTAGTCAAACTGTTTTTAAACTTTTAGAAATGTAGCATTATGGGCTGTGGACCAATGCAGCTATTCCACACCTGATATTGAGTTGCAACGCAACAATAAATACGTCTAAAAGAAAATAAGTGTTTAGATGGGTGGCTTGAAGCCAACAAATCTGGATGGCCTGCCCCAAGAGCCGCTGATGGTGCTCACACCAGACGTTCCCCACACACACTGGAAACAGGCAAACAGGCACACTTTGGTTCAAGATCTGGGATTTTCATTGCCTCTATTTTAAAGATTTACAACAGTTATTTGTATCAATGGTTTGGTTCAAACTAAGTCCCTAAAATAGTCCTGAAATTAAACACTGGATAAACTCCAGTGCAAAATGAACAGAAACGAAAACAAAACAAACACGCAGAAAAGGGTGGAACAAATATACAGTGTACAGCTCTACGGGCGGCAGTTCAAGGTCCTTTTAATTATAAACATCACATGCATTTAGTTATTGTGAGAAACCCTCCTCAGGACAGTAGAATCATTAAGTATTCACTTATCAAAAACATAACAGGAAAGATGCAACAAATACATGAATTTCCTGTGGGAACAGAAGTGACACTGAAGACCTTCAACAGAATCAAATGATGGAAACATTCATAGCATGAAAAAATGCAAAGAAACAGAGCATAACAAAAGGTAAGATAAACACGCTTAATTGGAAAAACTTCATTCTTTTAGGAATAACGTGACAGATGTGAACGCAACCTTGAACTGCACATATATGGTGAATAAACAGATTGTGAGTGGGTTGAATCACTCATCCTAAAAAAAGACTTGCATGTAAGATGGAAGTGAAAAAAAGAGAGGAATACTTCAGGACAGATGAAGAGTGTTTGCAGCGTTGCTGAAAAGATCAAATTCACTCGGGAAATGGGACCACTGCCATCCACCCTCCTACACCTACAAGACAACAACTCGTTCAAGTCTGCAAAGTCTGATATGCAGTTTGATTTAGTGCTTTGAAAACAAGTGACAATGAAGGAATTAGCAAATAAATTTTACCTCAATGATGTTTCAATTTATGCGTAAACAGCATTATGTGTTGGCTGGATGTTGTAAGGAACTAAAGTTCATATAAAAAGAAGAACAAAACAATAATTCTTCACCAGACAAATGTAAACCCAATAACTCTGGAGCTAACAAAACCAGAGAAAGAATTTAATAAAATGCCTGTAATTCATTTTAGATAAACCACTTTAAATTCTAGCAGCCAACCCCATCCTGATTGTGTTGTTCCACTGCGGTGGCGTCCTTGTGATGTTTAGAGGTTCGGCTAAGCCGGGTTTAAGACTGGAAACGGTACATTCTAACAATAGTCCTGGGTTAAAAGTGGAATTTCAGTACAGGTAATTAAAGCATCTGGGAGCAACATAGGATATACTTTAGTTTAATGCAGTGGTCTTCAACCCTGGTCCTCAGGTCCTCAGGTCCTGCATGTTTTAGATGTTTCCCTGCTCAGCACACCTGATTGGATCATCATCAGCTTGTCATCAAGTTCTACTAAAGTCTGTCATTGGTCCACTAATTTGAGCCGGGTGTTTTAGACCACAGGAACATCTAACAGCCTGCAGGACAACATCTTCTGAGGACTAGGGTTGAGGAACACTGGTTTAATGAATGTTCTTTTGCTGATCAGCCACTCTAAAACGATGCACATGGTTTGTCTAGAAAACAATCAAATTCCTTTCTTTATTGTTAGAGCTTTTCCGGCGGTATTCCAGGAGTAAAAGTCTTCCACCAGCAGTATTTAAAACTGGATTGAAATTGCACACAAAAACAAAGGTTTTAAACCACAGGAGGTCAGCAAAAACATGATTCACATCTTGCGCTAAGCTCTTCTTTAAGACATTATAGAAAACGATACTATTAAAATAACAAACAAAAATTGTGAAATATGTTGTCCTGAACATCACTGCATCAAAACGGTGACATATGAGAACCTTTCCTTTTAATTAACTTCATACTTTATTGGCCACACGTGTGGATTCGTGTCCTTCTGTCAGAACAAACTCTTGCCGAGGCTGATGGAGATGGGTGTTTTTGCAGAACATGCATGGCCACTCCACACACACAGACGTTAGGCTACTGACTGAGATTGGACCTGACAAAGCAGTTTGACATTTCCAGCAGCCAGACGGTATCCCCCATGGGTGTTGTCGTTTATCGGAGACGTGTGTGTGTGAGAGGAAAAGAGAAGAGACAGAAGAAAACTGACAGACAACAGAAAGTCATGCTTGTGTGTATGAAACTGCTGATCTTCTCAAGGTCCTGACTTTGCCCATTTCTGAATCAGGTTTTGCCAATCACACTTCTAAGAAATGCTGGGGGCGTAGCTAGAGAACAGAGTGCATTTATAAGCTCCTGTGTATAAAGAGAACATTTTTCCAAGTAGCTCAGCACAGAAAAGCCTTTTCCACTTTCCAACATATTCTACTCTGGATAATATTGTGGTTAAATTCACCAAAAAACCCATTGATATTTTTACAAAGGCAAAGCGGTCTAGTTTGTCAAACGCAGCTGATGGCGCTTGCACACCCTACATGGCCTTGGATGCCAAAATCAACAAGGATGCATCCCATGAGACAAAACACTTCTCCTCTGCGTTTGGATGGTTCTGAGCTTTTGTCTTTGACATCCTTTCTCACTTGTTTGATGGATGCTATTTATTTGTGCCTGTGGCTGGTTTCTTCGAAATACCAGGTGCTCGCTCCGCACAGGCACACGGATTTATGAACATGTTGCAAACAGAAACCACATATTAAGTTGTGGTTTCAGCGTTTATCCAGCTTTTATCCAAGCAACCCAACCCTGCCGATCGCAAAACGTAAGCTCGGTGACATAGTGTGAGCTGGAAATACAGCATGTCTTCTGCTCTTACTCTGTGAACGCAACAGACTGGACATGAAATAAATGATAAATGCAGTGTTTTATAAATGCAGAAAATTAAGTACATTTTAAAGTGGCTTGCAAATTGCTCAGGAAACAGTGCATGTCGTAATCGCTAATAGATATAAACAGAATGTAGATGTGATCTATAATGTAAATACTATAAAACAAGGCAAAATGAACACCAATTTCTCTTTTCATTAATCCTTCCGGCTTCCTATATGCTTGTTTCATCAAGTTATGCAAAGTCTAAACTGAGTAGTAAAGTATCACCCCTCCAGAGCTGGTAGGCAGGCGGCACGGTGGCTTTGTGGTCAGCGCTGTCGCCTCGCCACAAGAGGATTTGTGGCTCAAACCTCGCCAGGAGTCTTTCTGTGTGAAGTGCATGTTCTTCCGGTTCTTCCGTGGGTTTTCTTCAGGTACCCTGGTCTCTCGCACAGTCCAAAAACATATTATTCTGGAGTGCTGACTCTAAATTATGTGTGTGGCCCTGCGATGGACTGCTGACCTGTCCGGGGTCTATATCGGTTGGAGCTCATGCAAGCAGAAGAAGAACGTAGTGGTTCCTCATGGTCTGTCTTTTTGCACAGGTTGCCAAGGAGCACAATCGCTCTCTCTGCTGCGCACAAGATGAGTGTAGCGCATGTGCGCATATCTGGCACAATGAAGCAGAACTCACACAGGAACTGTCACCAGCAGACTGGGCCATGTCCTGGCACCTTCTCCTGCCACAGTTTTCTTTCTCCTGTTTACTGAGATTAGGAGGAAACCGAGTCAGATCACAGACTGTTTTGCTTAAATGTATTGTTTTAATCTAAGCAACTGGCATTTGTGTGTCATGTGTTTTTGTTGCTTTATATTTAATCTCTGCATCTCTGAATAAAATGACGTGGAACACCAGCAGGTGAATTCAGACATGTGTTGTCAGCAGACAGTTGTTTGAAGGAGCTGGTGTGTGAAACTGAAGCTGAAACTTTCAGTGTGGGTTTGGGCATCACTGTGACTTGCTGACAGAATCACAGAACCAATAACCTCTGGTTTAAAGGGAGAGGTAAAAAAAAAAAGGTGTTCAAATCATTGGACTTTAGTGCCCCCAGTGAGTAACTAGGTCATCCATCAGCCTGCATTTAATGTACGACCTGCAGACAGAGGATGAGGACGAGGGAGAAACGTCTACTGCTTAATGCCAAAGACACAATGCTGAATCAATCACAAGCTGTTTCAATTATTCTTAATTTTATTGTGAGTTAATATTTGTTTTATTTTAAAAGCATCTTTTTATACAGTGGGATTCATCCTGAGTGGGTATAGTACATAACCAGGCCCCAATCTTACTTATGATATGGTGGAGAAGCAGAGGTTAATTAAAGGACCAGATGTGCGGGAAAAGAAACGAGCTGCTTCATTAACCTTCACTAATCTTCACTGCATTTCCTCTACGGAAGTCAAACCAAGCAACCCAGCCAAAACGCTGAAAGATCAAATATCCATACAGTCGATGTTGATGAGGGAACATGACGGGAAGGGTCAGCATTTTGACATTGATGAAAGTACTATATAAATATTCTTTAGAATTAAAGAAGGCATGTCTTACAAGTTCAAATAAAAACATAAATGAGCTCTTCCCCACACACTTAAAGATACATGCTATTCCAACTTTAAGCTTCATGGCTTAAATATGTGTCTCATACTAACATAGAGGTAAAAAATGTATACGCTAAAATGCAACCACAAATGTATTTCTGAAGAAATCTCACAGTCATCAATAATGCGATACTGGATTTGAGCAACAGTGAGACAGATCACAAGTGTCGACCTGTTCAATCGGGAGCAAAGAGATGCAACTTAATGCAGATCGATACTGGAAACGGGAGAACATGCACTCATTCCACAATCCATGCCAAATGTACCATCTTAATCCTGATGGCATACATTTGTTATAAAGGACATTCGTCGTAAATTATTACAGACTGAGATGCTGCTAGGAAGCTTTGTCTACCTTGCCTGCACATATAAAAGAGAGAAAAACACTAACAATATAATTTTGTAAAGAGTAGATTAAAATCAAACCATATAAATATTTGTCAGAATGATTAGGAGCATAATTCAACTTCATTAAGACCAATGAGGGTAGATTAGGATACAACAATAAAACTTTAATAAACTGCCAGTGGAGGAGAGGGAAGTGATGATGCTCCCTGCTTGCAGGTCTATTTTGGTTTGCAGCCCCTCAGGAGAGGAAGCTGCCATTTCCTCTCTGTCTCCAAAATGAGCAGGTGGTTAATCAATTATGTGTTAACTCTGACTGCTGCTGCCACTTGGACACAGACAGACCCCGACTGATATACACTATCACACACAAACAGATAGGCATCACCAGGCACATCAAGGGGCTCGACAGTCAGAAACACAAAAGCTTGACCGGACATGCAGGTGATTTAAAAAACCCACCGACAGGTATGGACGATTTAGAGAAGGAAGGACAAGCACAGGCCACCTGTCTGCAGAAGGAGCCCGCCTGCCAGCCTCCAAACACTTTTATCATTTGATGGCCAATTACTGTGGAGCCAGACAGAGCAGAACAGAAACTCACACTTCACTTCCCCAGCACTTGCAGGATGGAGAAGTGAAGCTCCAGCCTGCAGGCTGCTTGTCTTCTCTCTACCTGTCAACTCCACCAGCACAGCTGCCTTCTGGTATGGATGAAGACGCCATGAAAGAAGCCGTTTGGCAAGAGAATGATAGTTTTTATTAATCAGAAATAAAGCTGACCTAACATGCCCTTCTTTTTCACAAAACTAAGAGCAGAAATTGTTGAAATTCACAACATCTGATTATGACGAACAGGTGCACTCTCATGTCCACAGACTTTTACCGGCAATGCAGAGTGGTCTCATTGTTGCCCCAGGATGGCGAGCCGTGTCCAAGGCAACTTCAAGCTTTATACAGTAATCACTTGATTTGAAAAACTGCAGTTTCTTGACAATGAATAAATCAAACACTTTCAGCAGTTTACGGCTTGGCATGCTGTCACTCTGTGACGAATGAAAACAACACACGTCTTTAGAATTTAACCAGGACGTGATTCATGTCAGTCACTCGGCTCTATTCAGATAGTCAACCTTGTGATGATTATTTGCCTCACGCCTGACATGTGACATGTTCAAACGCAGACAAGTAAACAACTGAAGTAGAGGAATTTCACAATACAATGAAGGATTTTGAAAAAATAAAGTTCAACCCTGTTTAATTTACAGTGAATTAATGTATCCTCAAAATCTTATGTTTGAACTAAAAAACATTAATTAAATATATTATTCCAAATTATGGAATATATATATATATATATGGAATATATATATATGGAATATATATATATATATATATATATATATATATATATATATATATATATATATATATATATATATATATATATATATATATATATATATATATATATATGACCGCACAACAGAAAAAAGTTCAAAGTTACATATCACTGTAACCCATTGGTTGATTTTGATTATTGACACCTCAGTTGATCAGTCAAAGTCAAGAAAATCAAAAGAAACCACCGAAATTCACCTTAGGAACAAAAAATGAAAAATCCAGAAGGAAGTAAACCCAAAGATTTTACAGAGTAGGAAGCAGAAGAGTCCACACTCCACACTTCACTCTAAAACCACTTGGTCTTTTAGTAAACAACCAGGACCGCAGTTATTTATTTCAAACTAACAAAGAGTCATGGAAGTACACAGTAGCAGTATTTTCTTTTAGTGCTGGAAATCAACTTTTGACCACAAAACAGCAAACGTAAAATGTATTTCATGGAATTGTGAAGGATTTTCTTGCTACTCATGACACAGTTTTCATCACATAGAAACAAGAAAGACATCTTTGTGTCTCGGGAGAATTTCAGCTTTCTAATATTATATATTGTCTGTATGGTTTGTGTGAAGCGGTGAAAGATAAGATAAGATAAGATAAGATAAGATAAGATAAGATAAGATAAGATAAGATAAGATAAGAGTTTATTGATTTTAATTTATTTCATTTTATTGAAATTTGTGTGTTACCACAGCTCAAGTGCAAAAACAGAAGAGTAAGCACAAAAATAAAATGAAATAAAGATAAAATACAATAGTGTATACAACAGTAGTTGGTGTCGTATGTACAAGCAAACACAGTGTGTATTATGGATGGCAGGTAGTGGAGATATGCAAATACATATATCTAGGAATAAATAGGATGTGCACATATACGCATACCCTTATTGATGTGTGTGTATATATATATATATATATATATATATATATATATATATATATATACACACACACACGCACAGATAAAAGTCAGAAAAGCACTACAGTGGCTGTTTTCATGTTTTTGCTCCACATGCCCATATAATTGCTTAGGGTTGGGTGACAATGCTTGGTCGAGGCTTTTAGCTGAGTTTCTCCCTGTCACTTTCGTACATGTCGGCTGGTGCTTCCTAGGGTCTGCATGGATCATCTGCACCACAGGCAACTGCATAACCCTCCTGCAGGGGGCAATTGGGTTATTTAGGTTTTTATTCCACTGTCACTGAAGGTTTGAACATGACCTAATGCTGTTTTCTGTTGGTATATCAATCCATCTTCTTGTTAGTACACAGTGGAAAGAATAGATATTTGTCATGAAGGAATGAGGTGAACTAGGAAGTCTTTGATTGTTCTAATTCATGCATCTCAGTGCGCACAGGGAAGTCAGCAGTGTTTATCCCTCTGGTTATCCCTCTATCTAAATTTCTTCTCCAACTAAAGACGAGACTCTAGGAAAAGTACAGCTTTGATGGAAATTATGCATTTTTTTCCACTTTCTTTCCACATTTAAATGTTTGCTCTCACATCTTCCCTTCTTTGCTCAGCTTCGTTTGTAAGTGTGCATGTACGTGTGCATGGCGTCTTTACAGTTCATAAGCATTATTTATTCCATGAAGGTGTGTTGACAGCTGTCCCCCTGTCCCCCACTGGCAGTCTCTCATTGCAGGGACGTTACCATTTACACCACAGCACTATGAGCAACGGGCCAGCTGTAAACAGCACCAGCTGCTGTCAGCTTATCTTAAAAGCTCCACCATTTAGACCACATTGACGATGATGCAACGGCGGCATCCATCATGTACAAGTCATTAGTGCAGGCCTTAACATCATACATGCGCATCCCCTCATTTAGAGTCCCATCATTCACTCGTTTGATACGACCTCTGAAGACAGAGGCAAATGTCAAAGCAATGAGGTTCAGTGCGTGTGCTTGAAACAAGTGTCAAAATTTATGAGGTCTAAAGATTTTCTTTCTTTAAAATGCAGAGATAGAATTATGCATTTGCCCATGAGATGTAGAAAACAACACTTCACACCAGCAGCATATTTATTACATGGTATTTTTACCTGAAGGCAAGCAGGCGCTCGACCATGTGGTTTGTTGACGTCTACAGCTACAAGCTGCCATCCCCCAGCGGCGTCTTCATGGAACATCTGTGGCACAAGGGCAGCACATAAGTGGCAGAACACACACACACACACACACCCTACACATCATTCAAAGAAGCAGAGAAAACACACATATCAACCCTTTGGCTACATCATCACAAAACATCTGTGGCCACAAAAAAGCTTCAGGCATGAAACATCCAGATTGTTGCCTATACACACAGAATGATAGATACTAAAGACAGTAGCCCCGGCACGCGTACAGACCTAACGATAGGAATAAGAACAGCAGAGACTTTCATATACACAACACAGCTGGTTTTCACATCAATACCAAGAGTTGAACCAAATGTTAAGGCAACTTTACTGTACGGTGGTGACAGAGTTTGTTAACCCTTCAACAGACCTCATAGATGCCCATATAACTACAATAATAGGGTAGTGAATGGTAGGGGACCCCCCTAATGACCAAAATATAATCTGAAATTCTTATCTTAAAAAACAAACAAACAAGAAATTAACCAAAATAATGCAACTTGGAAGCTGTGTTATTCAGAAAAATAAACAGACAATGTTTTGTGGAAATATGTGTTTGAAAAGTTAAAACTCCATTCAGTGTATTTTACAAAGCTTCCCTGCCTCTGGTCGTTTTGTGCAGATGAAGAGACCGGACAGCATGACTGCTTCTACACAACACACACAACTGTGTGCGGGTCTCATTTCAGGCTAAAACATCATGTATCCAGAGATCTGATGGGGTGTAGAAGAAAGAGCCGTGTGACACCGTCCGCTGGTAGCGGGTAGCACAGCAGTGTGCAACCACACAAGCGGCATGTGTGGGCAATAAGCTTCCTATCCTCAATGGACTTGATTCAGTGTGACAGAATACTGAACTGCGCTCCGTAACAGGGCTGCAAGTCACTGCTCTTATTGGTAACGATCACATAAACAAGAGAAAAGTGGATTATGCAGTCAGACAACAATCACCAAATAAAGAAATTACATTTTTATACCATGGGATGGGACATTTTTACGATTGCTTCAATCCTTTTTTTGCTGCTATCAGCTGTTCCATAGTGTCTGCACGTAGACGTTATATTCACATTTGTTGTTAATTCTTACATACAAGTCAGAAATAAACTTCCTGTAGTTTACTGAAAATCAAATGAAAATTATGCAGTATTAGTCTATAAGTTAGTATGTTTGACACACTTGTAATATGTCGTCATTGAGTTGATTTGGCCTCTTGTGGCCGGCTGTTGTCACTTTTCTTCTACATAAATGTCAGCATCACATCTTATCACATTTTACTAGATTTTGATGTAAAATTCAGCCGGAATTATATTAAAGTTGACAAAGACTCTGCCATGCACAAACTCAATGTCAACTGTCCAAAAATGTGTTGTTTTTTTTTTTGTCGTTGTTTTTGTGTTTTAAATTCAAAGAATAGTTAAACAAACTTTAGTGTAGTTAAACTTTATATTTGATACTTTAATTACAGCATATTAGAATACACTAAAGAAAACCATGATCATGAGAAACAAAAGTGTATTTATCTCTTTTCATGTTATCCTAATCTCTATTAAAAACCTCGAGATGTGGGCGAAGGCGAGGCAAAGCCACGGAATAGAAAGTGCGGTCCGGTCGTGTCTCCTGGCCACCACAGGCCAGTCTTCCTCCACCTCAGTGTTAACTGTTGCAACACAGCTAATTAGTTTTTCTCCATCTAAGATAAATAGCGATGTGAGTACAATTAATTTTGATAATGACAAAAAGGCTAATGGTTTTCAAAGACTTAGTAACATCCCAGCAGGAAAGCCTGGTCACATCAGGACTGAAGTTACACGGGCACGAGAGACTGTGACAACTGATGGGTTCAGTGTTCATAAAGCCAACCCTAAACCCCTGAACCCCAAACACCAACCCAACCTCAAAAAGGCTAAAAAGGGATTTAAAACAAATTCCCTCCAGGCCAACGCTAGTGTTTTTCCTCATAACTGTCAAACTAAACTGCAGATCAAAGGCCCTGCAACATTTTTATTCTACAACATATTTCTGTACTCATAGGGGTTTAAACTGGTGGTTTTCATACTTTACAACCTGAATAAAGTGTTTGTTTAAGTGTTTAAGGAGAACTTCCAAGACATGTTGTAGAGAACACATTTCTAATTACCTGGCTCAAATTACCTGGTCACGTTTCTCCTACATTAATGTCACCATCACATCTTATCACATTTTACTAGATTTATTAGATTCATCCATGTACATCTTTGAATCTAGGATTCTCTTCAGGCTACAACAGAACGTAGACCAGTCACATTTGTTCAGCACTGTTTTCATCCCAGTAAGCAATACTTGGCAAAGTACAAACACTGGCTTGCAAAGAGAACACACAACTACCAACAAACACATGTTAATATATGAATACAGTGAGTCACTTTCACCCTTCTCATTTATTTCTGACTGCTGTGGTGAGGGCCAGAACAGAAACTGGAAACTGCCAGCTGAATTTCTTTGCTTCTGCTTTTAAGAAAAAATGTTGGATTCTTTTTCCAATAAAACATAGAATTTTGTCAAATTCATAGAAGCCGAGTCTCAAAGAAAAGAAACGACCTGATTTATAGTATTAATACAAAATCACGTCTTGCGCTACAGTAATCCAGCATTGGCCCAAACTGGGGAGGTTTCCTTTGACACATTTCCTTTAAAGCCTCAGAAGCCAAAAGTAAATGTACTAAAGCTGAAGAGTTCAAATGTCCTCAACAATTAAAGGTCCATAATGAAATCTCAACTTCCCGACAGGATAGAAAAAAATCCAGAATTGCAGAAAAGAAGAGAGATTTTCATTTCTCCAAGAACAGTCATACATCACATGACTACCAGACTTGTGTGAAGCAAAAGTTCACCTGCTGGCAAAACAAATATAATAATTTAATACACAAGACAAAGAGGTTAACAGACATATCCAGTGTTTAAAACCAGGTGGACACACACGATACCCCTGCTGCTTTGGTAACCGTCGTACCTGCGTCGTAGCGGTAGAGGTGGTGCTGCTTCTGGACCCCCACATCTGCTGAAACTGCACTCTGATCTCGGCAAATGTCTCGATGATGACTGCAATGAACACATTCTGCCAAAGAAAATGAGAGTGAGTGCTGTGGCAGTTAGAGTGAATGACAGAGGACACGTCATACACCTGGGTTCTCTTTGCTTTTGCGAGACGACGCTCACTCGCTCATTAGCCCCAGAACATTCTGCTAACAAGGAAAAATCCGTATGGCTGCAGGTGACATGTTAGGTCGTAGCTTTTGACCAAAACCTTTTTTGTTCTACCAAACTACATTGTGAAAACATCATGAAAAGGAACAGTAGAAAAATGGAGGCCCTAACCTTGACAAGCCAAGCCAAGAAGAAAATGAGAGTGATGAAGTAGAAGTAGGAGCGCCAGCGAGGGAAACTGTCGATGGCTCTGTACATGAGGAATACCCAACCCTCCTGTGATGCAGCCTCATACACAGTGAAGATACTCGTACCTAAACCAAACACATGCAAGTTAGAATTTTACACATTTTACAAGATATACTTAATCAATGTTAATAATGAACGTTGACCAAACATAGGATGCATCAGCTGGATGAGCTGTGCAACACTAACCGCTAAGACGATTCAATTAAAAAAGAAACAGGATGTCATGAATCA
Organism: Xenentodon cancila; assembly: GCA_014839995.1. Classification (NCBI taxonomy): domain Eukaryota; kingdom Metazoa; phylum Chordata; class Actinopteri; order Beloniformes; family Belonidae; genus Xenentodon; species Xenentodon cancila. The sequence goes on along the minus strand of CM026200.1, from coordinate 948,842 downwards.
CTTCATTTCTGTTCAGTACTGCTTTATTAATATTTCATATTGATATTTTAAAAGCTGGCTGTGCTCTTTTCCCAGGATTCCAGGCTCTCTCCTGTCCATATTAAAACAAAAAACAGAAATACATAAATAGTTCGTATCAGTCGGTGCGTCTGTTGGCCTGAACATCACAGTGAAGGTGTCATACTGTAGTCAAATATGTTTTGATAAAGGTGCTGTGAGGCATTTAGTTTCCATCATAGCTAAACAGAGACGAAGGTCTTGTGCTAATGCAGCACTCGGGTGAGAAGAACGCAGGACGCGGCTGCGCGACCGCTTCATGTTCAGACAGGTTTACCAAGCATCAGTAGCTGTGACCTCCTCTAAAAGCTGAACCAGCAGAAGCTTTTATTGTTGATTGAGAGGGGAACTCTATGTCTGTGTGAAAAACAAAGGTAAACGCGTGCACAATATCGTTTTTAAAGTCATCTGGTGCATTATGTGCATTCTGACCAAACATTTCCATTTACTGTTCATGGGTCCAATGCATACAGAAGTGTTTAGGTTCATTCAAAACAGAAGTTATTTCTATGCAGTTATTTTAGAGTGTTTCCAACAAGACTTGTTTAGTCTTGTTTAGTCTCAGTCGTACTTGTTTAGTCTTTTTCTAACTGTAATTCCATGACCTTTAACATTTATTTATTTATTATTTTCTGGAAGCTTTGTTGTCAGTATGTATCTCTGGATACACCCCGAAATTGGACCTCTGCTTTTAAACCGTCACTAGTTTCACTGCGCCCGGAGAGCAGTTGGGAGGTAAGGGCCTCGCTCAGACGACCACAGTGATTCACCGTTGTTCCCAGCCCAGGGACTTGAACCTGGGTCCGCCAGGCCCAAGCCCACCACTGTAACCTAGGCCATTTACCAGTCTAAGGTACGTAGATCTGACTGCTACAGTTGAGCCAATGTTCTCCTTGAGGTGAACTTGTTGGGATGACCACTGCTGGGATGATTGGCAACAGCTGGAAGCTTTCTGTTCAGAAATAATCTTTATTGCTGTTGTGTTATGGACATAACATTTTCTGAAAATGTCTTTATAATCATTCCCAGATGAAACTGTAGTAACAGTTTCTTCTCAAAGATCTTGGCATTGTGTTTCTGCACCTCTGAGTGCTACAAACCAGCAAACCGTCTTTTGCAGCTTGTTGTTTGTGCTGGTGCAGCTTTTGTAGAGATGCTTACAGTTACTGATGATTATTTGACTGCATTTAATTTGCTGACATGGTGCAACTTGCTCTCTTGATCCCAGTGACAGTGTAAGTGTACACATCATTTTCATGCACCTTAACATTTTGGCACTGTGTAAAACACTGTGTTGTTTTTTTTTTATATTGTGGCCTAATAAGTAAAACTTTGACAATTAAGCGTGTGTATTTTTTTTCTCCAGAAAGTTGATTTAGGTTTGTGAATGCCTTTTATCTTGGACTTTGTATGAAATTTAATTTAAATGTATTACTACTACTAACAATAATAATGTAGACTAATATTCGTGCTTGTCAATGTTTGTCCTACAGGCCTAATTTCTTTTTTTAATAATAAATAAAATATACCTAGTTCATTGAATCCACTGTAGCCAAGCTCCTGTCGGCTGAGGCCCAGCTCTTCTAAGTCCATGCATTTGAAGCCAAGAGGACACTGGTACCCTTCTCCATCAGGGGAACAATGTGTGTCAGGGATAGCCAAGCTGTTCCATGTCACATGACTAATCAAAAAGAGAAAACGATTATTTCATGTTGTATAAAATAAACATAAATAAGACATAAATATATTATATTTATAAAGTTGAAGCTCACATGTGAACTAACACTATTTGGGACAAAAATATGTCTTTTGAGACAAGAAAGCTACTCATCCTTCTGGCCACAGGTGACACACGATTCCTTCAAATTGTCTGCCTAGCGACTTATACAGATTGTTTATTAGAGTTACAGGATCAGAAAGAATCATTTATTTGACTATCACGAAGGGCAATCAGCCTCATAATGGTGACTCCACATAAAGTTGATTATCCTGAGCTGAAAACATGTATTATCAAAGGAAATCACTGTTCTTCTCGACAATGGGGAGATAAATGAAACCTAACATCAGACACATCATCAGAAAATATGTATAATTTGCATTAAGGAAAAAAATGTCCTGAGAAATTATTAATTGCCATTTCTTGCCATAGTTTATTGTATAGTTTGCATTATTCAAACATTAACTGACCAAAAAAGAAAAAGAAAAACCTGTAACCATTTAAGCATAAAAACTGGCATTTCAACACATAATGCAGAATACCAGTAAAACCCATCCCAAATTTTCCTAGTTTTAAAAGTTACTTTCACATAATTTGTTTCATAAATTGTTTAAAAAAAAGTCTGATTATTTGCCAATATAGAAATGCGTTTCCATTTTGAATGTATCAGAGCATTGACTATTTTTTCAGGTTTTACTGTTTATAAACTTTACACCAAAGATTTTCAAACCCAAAAATAATAATCTTTCCAAGGTCAGACTGTGCTGTGCAGTGTTCATAGAAATGCCAAGACCAGGACCCAGGTCCGGGAGACTATGGTTCACAAAACTGCATTGGAACAAACCAGCAGACATCTGGAACGATGTCCTACGGACAGATGAGACCGAAGTGAAGATGTCTGGGGCGCATCCCCAGAACGATGTTTGGTAAAAGCCAAACACACAATGTCATCAGAACCACCACATATCTTATTGCCAACCATGGTGGTGGAGGGGTGATGATTCGGTGCTTAGTCAAAGTCCAGATATTGATTCAATTCAAATGATGTGGCGACACCTTAAGAGAGAGGTGCATACGTAAATGCTCAAAACCCCAATGAACTGATTCAATGTCGGAAAGAAGAATGGACCAAAGTTCTGCCCACAATGATGAGAGAGGCTGGTAAATGCATACAGGAACCATTAGTTAGTGTTGCAAAATATGAATCTGCAGGAAACAAAGTCATTAAAACCCACATGATGTTCTCTTTTTGGCAGCATTTTTGTAAAAAATTTAAGAAGTTGAGTGTTGTTATTCGTCTGATGTTGTATTTTCCTTATACAAAAACCCATATAAAACATATGCATAAGGGTCACATATGTGTATATGGAGATACAGTACATATACAAACTAATTGGCCCACGTTTAAGCTGGATGCCTGACCTGCTGCAACGCAGCACGCAAATATATACATATATTTCTATTTTCTATTTCTTTTTTACACACTGGAGCTACTACGCAAAAGGCAATTTCTCCCCCAGGACTAAGTATTCTGTTTCTGTTTCTGATGACCCACTACGACCACATGATACTAACTTTTGCATTTAACAAAAGTTCTAAAGAACCTTAGAACGAATTGATATCGTTCATTTTCTGGTTTTCTCATTTTCGATCCAATCTCCCTGCACAAATCAAATGTAGTCATTCATGCCAAGACGTTCAACAGTGATGTCCTATTTTATTCACTAATCAAAACCCTTTTCTTCCAGTTACTGTAGGCAAAAAATGATGTGCTGCTATTTTTCCAGCTTTCATCGAAACCCTTGTGTGAGAACAGCTACGACCTTGACTTTGTGCCAAGGGCATGAAGCGGGGAGATTAGACACTCCATCCCTAATGTGATAAACTTCTATAATACTGCTTTAGAACCACACAGTATAAGCCACACATTTTAAGTATTTTCTGAAAAAGAAAAAAAGCAGAAAAAAATTTGATGTGACACAACTTGTGGACTGATGTCAGAAAAGGATGTTCATATAAATATCAGAATGTCTTGTCTCATCCTTCCTGCCGCTAACAGCCAACATTCCCTGCACCTCCATGGTTATAAGGCACAAACGATTAAGCAGAGATGGATGCAGTCACACAAAGAATCAACAATTTGAGAAAATTTCATTAATATAATTAGTAAGACTGGCTGCAGCGTCCAACTTTCACCATGACAGCAGTCTCCCTCGTTTTCCGTCTCCACGAGGACTCTAATACCCGTGTAGTACTAACAACACTTCATCAACACTTCAACAGTTCATCATATGCTTTGCATGGACACACTCTCCAATACCACATGACCCCCCCGCTTGAAGAAGTTTGATTGGGAGTTAATGACGATTAAGGAGTACATTTTGAATGAAACTTTTTTTCTCTATTCTTGAAGAAATGTCCCATCTCATTCCAAAGGCTTCTTCAAAACAGAAGATCCAAGAAACGAAGACCAGCCGCCATCTACTCAAACATCTCAGGATTACGTTGATGTGCAGGACTGAACATCTACATCCCTTTGTCAAGTTGTAGGGTTAAAGATCTGCTTAGCTCACCTATGATTTTTATCTCCAAATACAAGCAGGTTCTGGTCCACAAATATTAAAATATCTTTCACCAAATGTAAAATAATCCCAATTAAGAACTGTATATTATCAGAAGCACAATAAAGCACATTAAATTTGATGATGATAATTATAAAGACAACTAAGCATCCAAAACTCCAGCTTGTCCATAATCAGACGGTTAAACTGTTTTCACCAGTTACACTAATGTGAAAAAAGCCTAACAGGCATCAATTCTTACTTCCTTTGTGTATCATTCGTAACACAGTGATGGTTGAACGTTCCAAACATCTGAACACCCAAAATTCCATAGAGCAGGAGGAAAAACAGCAGAAAGATTGAGACGCTCCAGATCTGCTCCCCTGATCGCCTGCAAAGCACAACAAAGATATATTTTACAAATCTCTATGCATATAGAGTGAAAACCAATCTGAACAGAAAGAAGGTGATATTGTACTTCAAAATGTTGGTGATGCGGGAGCGGGGAAGCTCAAAGCGAAAGTAGATCCTGAAGGCCCGGATCATTATTAGTGCTCGAGGGATTCTCAGCATTCCCCAGGGAGACATCTGATCCACAAGTTTTCCTATTTCAAATACCTAAAAGAAAGAACATAATCTGATTAAGAAAACAAAACAAATCTGTTCCTTAACAAGCCTATTCAGCTATATTTTAATAAGGTGGTGTAATTCACCTGCAGCACCAGGGAGACCCAGATGAAAAACACCATGAATCCATCAAACATACACCAGCGATCTTTCACGTAAGAGTTGTCTCCCTACGATGAAAAGAGCAGAACAGGCATCATCACTGAAAAACCCAACAAAAGTTACTGCATTCTAGGCTTTTACGCTCAGGTCTAGGTCAGGACTTGCATTCCCATCATTCCCACCAAGACATTTTTAAAGCATTAAAAAAAATCTGTGGGTAATTTCAGTAATGGAGTACCAACAAAGTCAAAAAAAGAGCACGTGAAATTACAGACTGACCACTATGTTCAAGCAGCCTGTTCTCAACACGATAAGACAAAATTGTTGAGCCCCTGAAGTGCGAACAAACGGAAATGTCAAGGGGCAGAGAGAAATGGGTATCCTTAATTACCACTTACAGAGAGCGAAAGAGGGAGAAAGACAGCGTAAGAAGCTCTTAGAGGGTTAGTCTTCCACAGGAAGAAAAGCTGCAAATGGAGGCTGTAGAGAAACACTCTGCAGATAAGGACCATGTTTGATTACACACACTGACAAGTACGAAAGCATGCAATTACACTGCTTTGCTGCTGTGTACGCATCAGATGTTTTGAACAAACAGATAGAAAACGTAACTTGTGTCAACCAGTGTCACCAAGTACAAAATTAGATGCGCTAAATTTACTCTGGTGCACGAAAAAACATGTCACAGAAAACTGAAACAAAATTTTCACATGAAACAAACAAAAACATTTTTTTACGGGGGAACATGAGGCTGTGCAACGCTGAAGCAGAAAAGGTTCCTCGTGATTTCTTTTCTTTTATTTTTGCCCTGGTGTTTCTTATGTGTGATTCATTGCTTTCCTGTTAGTTATCTATGATTTGCCAATGACATTGTAGTAATGACGGCTTTTTGTCTGGCAGCTTCTGGTCTTAAATATAACATCGACGGAGAAATGGTTTAAAAAGAATCCCCTTCTCTCTGCAAGAGCAACTGTGTGGAAGCCTGAAGTAAATACCTGTTCAGAAATGTAATTTTTGCGTAACAAAAAACCCGAAAACCCAAGTGGGTCTCTGAAAACCACCCCAAAACATATGACCCAAGATCATAAAAAGATTTTCATGTCAATTGGCCTGAATTTATTTACTGTGACTGTTAATGAACAACAGCAAGTGACATGAAGGCCTGCTTCAATCTCAAATATGTCACTCACCCTTTTTATGCACATAGTCTACTCACAACTCAAAGCTGAATTTAAGTGATGGGCCTTTACTATAACTACACAATGAATGAAGTTAAAGTTTCCTGTGCAATAGTTTAGAGACCTGGGCAAGATGTGAGGAAGCATTTCATTCAGAGTTAAACGAGGCCAATGCAGCGTAGAGATTCTACGCTGGGCAACGAAGAGATGCGACCAAGTCCAAACGAAGAAACAGCTCAGACAAAACAGGACCAGAAACCCACTTCCTACAACTTCTCATATCATAAAGCGACTTCATGAAGTCCAGTGTTGCTATGATCTTAGTCAGTGACTTGTTAGTTGTGCAGGGTATTTTTACATCACAGACTTTTCCAGCCTCCTCATCTTTATCTCCACCTAGCATCACCCATCACTTCATATCACGCAACAGTCTCTGGACTTCTGAAGAGGCAGTTAACATCTGTTTGCCTTGATTTTTTAAATTCTGCCATTAACAACAAATTCTCATCAGTTATGTATGTAACTTAGGAAAGAAATGAGGCAATAACGCTTGATCAGTCATTCATCTCATGTTTCATATTCCAAAACAATTTAGATGTGTTGTTGCCTGCTTTCCTGACTTCTTTTCTCTGTCAGCATAAATTAGGTTGTCATTTGTTAATGTAAATACCAGTAGCAGCTCAAAGACCATAAAAAATCAAGTCTTTAAACAGGTGAAATTACACGCCTAGTGACGAGATCGGGGGTGGCCTCTGTTCCTGGCTGGGCTTACGACTAATGCTTGTAACTACCAGTGTGATGCGTGTTACTATCAGCTTGGTTTGTGTGAGTTCTATTTTGAACTTTAGGCTTGTTCCCATAAGCTCTAATGTGTTACAAAGGTGTAAACACTGACACCAAGGCTGCAACGACAGCTGTGATAGGTGTTTTGATCTGTCGTCTGTCGACGGATCTCTGTAAGACCTCACGAAACTGTGCTGACTTCTCAGTCCAATCTGCCTATAATTATAACTGTGTTGACTTATCATGACAACAAATTCAGAAAACATATGGCCACATAACAAACTAGTAAAAAAAGAAATACATGCATTTAGATGGACGTGGTCACTTTGACATTCATCACATTTGGCCATCACAGTGATTTTGATGGCAGAGAGGACGCCTGAGGGACTGAGATCCTTGGAAAAGTCTCTACTGACTGGACGCCTCACAGCGAGGGCCTTTAGCTATTAAAGCCAAATCCCAGTACCTAACATACGTATGGCAGGAATATCCGGTTTTTAATTGGTAGAAACTGGTGATGTCTTAAAAATTACGATATTTGGTGTTGCTTTGACTGGACCAAACACGTTTTTTTCTTTTTCTTTTTTCACATATAAACTTCAATAGAACTGTGTACATTTATTTGGAATATTAGCATGACATATATACAAGGGTTTTATACCATTTAAACATAGAAAACAAGGCCCATCCTCTCTGTTTTCTGCAATATTTCCATAATATTTAAGGAATATATGTTTGAAAAAAAGGGCAACATGATGACTCTTGTTGTAATCACTGAAACTGTTGTTTAGTATAATTTGCTTTCTAAAGTACATAATCTGAGTTACAGCTACCACATTCTGCTTATTTTTGTTTCAGGTTTCCTTTGTCTTATAATCTATATTTAATATTGATGCATAGAAGGTAGGCAAAACATGTCCTTAATGATGTTGATGAAAACAACAATTAATAAGACGGTGGTGTTTTTGTGGTTTGTACGTATTTTATCTTTAAGATGCTCATTCAGTCGTTACCTTGATGATCCCTCTGATGTGCATCTTGGCGATCATCTCAGCAGTGTAGAGGAACATGAGCAGCGTGTCCAGCGTGAACGTCACGTACTGCAGAGGAGGGTAATGCTCGAAGGTCTTTGGGGTGTTCATGCACACAGAGATGACGCTGATGATGGCACAGGCTCGCAGCAAAGAATGGACCCACTGCAGCAAAAAGACAAAAGAACACATTATGGAAAATAATGTGTCCCATTTATATTTTCTCTTTATGTAATATAACCATGAGTTAAACTGGACACATTTGTGAGCATGCTTACTGGTTTGTTGATCCAAAAGATGTCAGCACTGTCAGCAAGGGTCTCATCTGGTCCAAAGTCGGTCATGGGCTGGGCCTCGACCCGTGAGCTCTGTTTCCTCTTCAGCATGCTGGGGCTTGCTGTGCTATACAGAGAGTGGATCTAACAAAGAGAGGGAGGCGACCCACAGTGACCAGATCTGCAGAAAGAAGAGTGGAGCACTCTGGCTGCATCCAAGTCGGGGCAGTAGCAGTACAACGTATCGTCTCGATGAATGCATTTGATGTGTATGTACTGCAGCTCAGGTGTAGCACTCTTGTTTTGCCACATGTGGCCATAACACTAACTTATATAGTAAAAATTATGACTCAACCAGTTAATAAATGCTTGAAACTCAGGTTAACCGAAATACAAATGAAGCGTAGTATTAAAGCCATGTGTGACTAGTGGATGTATGCAAAGACGTAGATGTCTGTTCTACAAAGTAAACTTCCCTGACTTGAATTGCCAGAGCAGAGGTGTGTTCTTTAAATCCAAATGTGTTGCACTGTTAAATGACCACTGCGAAACACAACACAGCACACATGGAACAGCGAACAAGTGTATTCACATTGGAACAGCTTCAGGAACTTACCATCTCCAGAGATCATACAAGATCGTCCTCATAATGAAGACCGAGACGCCAGTGGGATAGGATATGCAGTGTTGTGGAAGTGTGACTTGGTGTTACCTGTACTTGTCAGCATCTGTATGTCTGTTTGTGTGAATGCATGTATGCAGAAAAAAAGAAAACTGTACAGGCCGCTTCAACATAAGAACACAAGAAGAAATGACACTGAATGGAGACAAAGCGCACATACCAAAGGGAAAAGTAAAGCTGAAATTGCTCCAGCACTGCACATAACATGCGATCAGGCATACCCTGTAAATAACACACAACAGTTAGTCAACATCATGGCTTATATGGTATACAGTACACTACCCACATCTACAGTACGCTCATAGAGACAGGAATGCCCACCACGTCTGACATCAAGGCATATATGCGACACACTCGGAGTGAGTGAGTTAGTGACTGGCTGAGGTGTTGTGCAGGAGGAGGATGGGGTGGAAGAGGACCAGCGGACTCACTGTGAGGCTCCTCATCGGTGCGTTCATCCCCAGGTCACAGACAGGTGGAGAGGCCAACCAGAGAGTAGAGATGCAGAAAGGAGAACGTCCCAAAGGCTTGGAGGTCCTGCAGCAGCAATCAGTGAACGCAGCAGTCATAAGACCAGCAATCTTAACAGTGAAGAGGAGTGAGAAAACATTTTCACAGCGTCAGCATACATTTAATTCACTCTCTGAATGAAGGTAACCGCTCTCTTTTTCCTCTAGTGCTATTCAAGACGTTTCTATCGATGGACGGTTCATTTTATCATCGCCCATACTTCTACGATAGCTCCCTCAAGGCACCAGCCTGTTCCTTGTTCCAGCAACATACCCCTGAAGTCATCACCAGGTTTTGTGTTTGTTTGTTTTTGGCACCTCGGTAGAAAGCAATTTTAACAAAATGGTTACTGTTAAGCTGTTTTTTAATATAACACAGGGACTGTCTTGAATGAGGGCTAGCGATGCCCCTAAAGTATTTAGGTGTCACTTTAAGAGCAATAAACTACATACGCTACGCTGCACCACTCCCATTACACTGGGCTGAGAGGGAACTTTCTTGGAGACAAATTCCACAAAATAGCCTGCAGACAGAAACAAAAGCATGGAAAGATGTGAGAGGAAAGAGGATGGTTGTGGGAAAAGTATGTTTTTTATATGTTGTGAGGAGGAGTTGGGAATTGGGGAGAAGCAGAGGATATACTCTACAGAAAAGAGGGGAACAGCCACCACTACATCACCTTTTGGTTTGTGGACTGCAGGAAATGATGCTACTGAATTCATTTACAGGAAGTCCCACATTACTTTGCCTTACTGTACAGTTTACAGTTGATATACACTCAACAGAAAAGAATTTACCGAGGTGATAATAAAACAGAGAGGTTTAGTCCAAACGTCTAGAGTAAAACTGAATTCTTACAACAACAAAAAACACTGATTAAGGTTGTGGGTGCAGAAAGAACAATGCAGCCTTACCCTTTATCTTTTAAGTTCTTATCAAGACAAGAAACTGTCCATCCTACAAACCCCATGTAGTTAGAAGCAATTTTCCTGTGTAATTGCTACACTTAACATATGCAGATAGAGACATGATAAAGAGTGAAAACAAAATTACAGGTTCTAAGTGCTATTATGTGGGAGTATAGGTGGCAAAGTCTGCAATTACTTCCTCATTTGGAGAAAGAACATGTTCCTCATGCAGAATGATGTGATCTCTGGGCAGAATAATTGTAACTCTACGTATTTGCTTATTCAAGCCCTCTTTGTTGAAGTTTTATTCTTGAGTTGACTGTGACAGCATCTTCTCAAAGAACAAGAAAAAGTTTAGATGTTGGCAGGTGGCTTATTTATACCGTTTTTTTTTTTATTCATAACTTCCACAAAAAGGAGTTTAGGTATTCATACGAACTAGTCTCATAATGGTGTACTTTCATGAAGTTCATGAAGGATATTGCTTAAGCGATGACACACCAAAGATGTGGGTGCACGAGGACTGCATTTAACACGTGGTCTACATTGAACTGATCAAATGGTGCATTATTTCATGTTTTTTCTAACAGTGCTTCACACAGTGATATGAAAAAGCACCAATCATTGGAACAGCCATAAAAGGTTGTTACTCCACTGTGTTTTTAGCGTTATTTCCTGTGGCAGTGGTTGAATCTCTCCATCTCAGTGTCTGTGTGGCACCAAACGAGAGTCAACAATGGCATCAACCTGCAACTGGTGTACTGTGAAATTAGCAGCAGAAGTGCCACATTATGGGATTCATAATTATGGGAGTCTTGCATCATCTCTCCATAAGTCCCTCTCACGGCAAACATGTTGTGTTGCTAAATGGTGCCAACAAGACTGCAAAAACAGCAGCCTGATGTGGCCAGGAAAAAGGTGATATAAAAGCTCAGTATCCATCCCTAGAGTCAAAATAATTCTAGGCCTATAGTGCAATGGTAAGGAGTGCAAACTTTTGTTAGGCACCAAAAGTACTGTCAATAAAACCTAAAAAGTTCACGGCATTTGCTTCCTGTATTTGCCTGTTGTGTCATGAATTTAAAAGTACTGATGCAGTTCAGTGGAAGCAGTGGCCATGAAATCTTCTCCTTTAGAAACCGTTGACATCGGTAATTGACCTCCACAGAATAATGACAAGGAGCAAGCGTGAGCGGAGATTTGTGTACCAAAAGTTCCTTTCATAGACTTCTTGTATGATGCAAAGCCATAAGACAATTTTGAGTCTTGTCAGAGGCCAGGGATGTTCTAGGGATATTGGAAAAACTCACTAGTAATGCTGAAAATAAGGGCATTGGCCTCTGTGAGTATTTACTTCAAAATACCATCCAATACCATGTAATTCTTATATCCCAATTTTCCGTTGTTGCTCTTAAAGCCAGCACAGAAAGTTACACAATACTTCTGTGCGACTTCCTGTTTTGAGTCTCCAGGTGGGGAAGCGGTGGCCGTGGGTTGTTGGATAGAGCTGGCTCCCTGGCATGTGTATTATGTTGGATACATGGTGAAGTTATTTTAGGCTGGAAAATCCCGCCTGGAAAACTGCAACATGCTCATTTTCCAGGCTGCAGTTTCCAGAGGTGGAACAAAGTGCTTCTGCTAAAAGTAACACAAGCAACCTTATAAATATATGAATGGTTGTAAATATGGGAACCTGCCGTACAGGTTCCCAGGACTGAAATTCATCTCTGAAAATGATTTCTCTAACAATATATGTTGATAAAATATATGTGTAATTTGCAATGAAAACGTAAAATTAAAAAAAAAATGCTTATATTCCACATTACAGCAACGGTAGTTTTAATTTTAGCGTCTTCCTCTAAGTCATTTTTACAAACCAAGGATGGATTTTGAGCAAAAATAATGCGTGAGTCTTATTTTGATCAACGGTGATAGAAACTATATTTTTAACACCATGTTCGGTACATGGTGTCATACAGACACCAGTGAGTCATCACAGAACGTCAACTTAATTTCTTGTGAAAGACCAGTATACATTTCTGAAACCAGCCTTCTCACATTGTACAATACATGTTGATGCTGAAGTCAAACCTGATTTTTGATTGTGGTGACGTCAGTCCACCCTGAATATTTACCATATTTGGAAACGCCTTGTCTTTCACTGCACAATTCATCATCTATCTGTGCCAACTAATAAAAAACGAGTTAACTTAAATAATACATATTATTAAGCAGTAATTGTATTCACCACATCAAGATTCTCCTGTAATAACTGCCATCACTGTCAGCCCTCCCAGAAACCTACAAACATTTGTTTTGATCAAAAGTGGTGAGTGGTGGCCTAGTGGTTACAGTGGTTACAGTGGTGGGCTTGGGCGTGGAGGACGATGTCCACACTGACAAGAAAAGGGAAGGAAAAAAATAAACTAGTAGCTGCTACCTGGACAATGTTCAGTTATGTTTCATTTGAGAACATGACCTGAATTATGCAGCAGGCCTTTTCTGACCACTGAGGCCTCGGGCCTTCTTTGGGCATCTGGACAACCCTAAAAACCCTAAAATCCTTTCAGGAAAAATTTCAATTATCCGCAAACAACCAATTGTAGCTCATGAACTACCAGAAATTGCGTAAACATTAAAAAGTGCTACAGTTTACAATGAAAAAATGACCATTCACACATTAACATTAAGTGACTGGCGTGACATCGCCAAGGTTACCATGGAAACGACAAGAACCAAAGATGCTGTATGGACGACGGCAGGCCACCAGCAGCCGCATCCAGCTGCGTTGTCAGGTGCAGGTCATGAACGTGACAGCGTTGTCACGGGACATTGTCCTGACTACTCGGCGTTGTGTGGACAAGGCCTAGTCTAGGACAGGATCTCCTCCGGCTCCCGGAGAGCCGAGCAGCTAGCTCACAGCCCCGGGAGCCGCAGCCGCGTCCCACAAGCAAACAGCCGGATGCTCGGTGACGGTCACGACGGAGGACGGCGACGCGGAGGACATGCTGAATCACTTACGAGGAGAGGATTTCCCTTATCTGCTGTGTGTAGCCCTTTCCATGACATCACCGTTTTCCTGGGTGTATTGAGATCGCGGGAGAGTGCGGGAGCGCGCAGGATGCAATCACATCAAGAACAGAGTGCTGCGGTTGCGCGCAGACGTTTCTATGGTAACAGCTTAAGCTCTTCCTGTGGCTGAATCAACAAGGTGTGTGAGATATCTGCCTCCATCGAATACCGGAAACGTTTTAGGAAACGCCTTCGTTGTAGCGTCCGTTTGATAAAGTAAAGCCATGCACGTAGAGGTGCTTTTGTTTTTATTTGACCAAGGTTTTTGACGGAGAAACTCGGAGCAGTGCTTCCACCTCAGCCTGCCATGTGGAGTTGAAATGTCTCAATGTGCATCTTAGATCTCTTTTAAAGGCTAAAAGGCTTAAAAACATTAGCTCACAGACTGCAACAGGCTCAACAAACTGATCTGGAAAGCTGGTGATGTTGTGGGGGTGAAGCTGGACTCTAGAGATTGTGATGGAGAGACGGGTGCCTCAGAAACTACGAAACATCCTGGATAACACCACCCACCCCCTCCATCAGCTCCCGGTCCAACACAGGAGCACACAGACCAAAAGACTGAGACCTCCACCTCAAAAACTGAGCGCCACAGAAGGTCTTTCCTTCCCCACTGTGAAACCACTGATTTACCACAAACGGTCACTTCAATGTTAACAGGTATACAGCCCACCTATTTTACACTTTACTGATTGTTTGCACACTGCTAAATTTGCACTATGTTTATAGCCTATAGTCTTATATTTTTTGTATTTATTTATTTTATTAATCTTAAAGTGTTAAATGGAGCACTGTTACAAATAGAATTTCCCTTGAGGATCAATAAAGTTTTCCGATTCTAGTTCTGATTAAAAAAAACTGTATTAAGTCATTTTTGACAATACACAATTGAATTATTTTATTAACTCATGGTCATTTCAAAGAAATACATAATGTAGAACAGTGTTAGTCCAGATTACTGATATTGGCATAATTACCTAATTGATGTGATCCTTAGATTCCTGTGGATTGGTTCTCATGATGAACAAATAATGTGATTATTATGTTTCTACATTAATCCAATTTAAACAAACTGAACACATTTAGTTTCAATATTAGGATTGATGTTCCTGACAGTTATGCTTATGGGGATAACATGCTTAATTAAAAGAATATAGGCTACCTTTATTTGATTTATTACAATGCTTTGGTCAAGAAACTCACTGTTATGTGTTACAGAATAACTCATGTTGATGTTGTGTGTTTGAAATATGAGCAACAACAATAATTCTGCTTTGATAAGTAATATACCACTGACCTTTTTAACACACTGGTGAAGGATCCTAAGAACGGTGCAGCCAGTGTAAATGTTGTAAGTTACGTCCGTACCTACTCTTCAAGCAACAAAAGGCAGCTACGAAAAGCCCTGAGTGAGCAGTCTTGGCAAACTCTCACAACTTGGGTCATCATTCTTTGGAGACAAGAGTATGTTGTGTATCACTCCTTGGAAACCATTGCTATGTTACAAGCCAGTTTTATAAACCTCGGTATAGTAATATATACCTAAAATAAAAGGTTTTATTCATTTGCATGAAATCATGCTGATAATCAGATCAGCTTCTCAAGTGTGAATTGTTTTTATTGTAGAATTTATTTAGGCAATGCAAGAGCAAAGGGGATTTTATTTGTATAGCACATTTCATTCACAAAGGCATCTCGTAGTTCTTTTCAAAGATAGTGAGATGAAAGAAAGATCAAAAAGAACATAAGAATGCAAATAAAATACATAATAATATCCCAAAGAGCACATTTGGCCAGACAAGGAATAAGACAGCGTATAATAGATAAGTAAAAGGAGTGCAGTAAAATCAGACTAAACTACGGCATGGTAAAACACCAGAGTTTTCAGAGTTGGAGCGTATTTATATCAACAGGAAGTTTATTCCATCTGTGTGCAGCATAGTGGCTAAATGCATTTTCACCCTTTTTAAGTTCAGATCAGAGATGTATTTGGTGTTTGTTCATTGATTTGTAAACTGACAGCACAACACTTCAACGTCTCTTCTGTAGTTAACCGGTAGCCAGTAGAAGGACAGGAGTAATGTGTTCAGCTTTCCTTGTTCTTGTCAGAGCTCTGATAATAGCGTCCTGGGAGAGTTGAAGTTGTTGAATATTTTTTTGGGAAGACCTGACAGAAGAGCGTTGCAGTAGTCAAGTCTGCTGGAGATGAAGGCATGGATAAACTTCTCTAAATCTGCTGTGGACCTCAGCTCTCTGGTTCCTGACACTTGCTGGAGGTGATAAAAAGCTATTTTAGTTGCAGTCTTGATGTGACTGCTGAGCTCAGGTCTAAGTCCATTAAAACTCCAAGATTTCTCACCTGGGTTTTTATCTTGAGCGCTCTGGACTCAAGCTGGGCAACAACTTTTATCTCTCTGTTTTACTACCAAGTAGAATTATTTCTTTCTTGTCTTGATTTAATTGAAGGACACTTGACTACATCCAACTGTTCACATGCTGAAAGCACCAGAAGATAGAATGTAGAGCCCCATATCCACTGAGTGGTTCGGTCTGGACCAGTACCGTTCATAAAGGTAAGAATGGTCCAGCCACCTCAGCTGAGTTTTCCCCCTGCAAGTCGGACCGCCACTGGGCATGCAGGGGTTAAACCAAATTCAATTCAATTTTAATTCAATTTTATTTATATAGCGTCTATGACAACACAAGTTGTCACCAGGATCTTTCCAGAGACCAGAACATGACCCCCGATCAATTATTACATAAACAGCGGCAGGTAAAAACTCCCCTAGTGGAAGAAAAACCTTAAACCAAACAGTGGCAAGAAAAACTCCCCTTTAAGAGGGAAGAAACCTGGACCAGGACCTGGATCATAAGGGGGGACCCTCCTGCCGAAGGCCAGCCGGGTAGAGCAAGAAATAAGAAAGAATAGAGACATAGAGACACCGTCAAAGGTACAAGACAGGATACAATAGTAACTATCATCAGTAGTCCAATTAGACTTCTGTGTATATGGGTGATATATGGATAGACGGTGATCCAAGGGGATGAGGACTGCAGGTCGGGATGTCAGCAAGTATCCAACAGACATCCACACAGACAGGTGGAGGCAGACACTGGGATGGTCAGAGGTGGAACCGCAGGTCAGCAAGCAGCTCCTGAGGTTCTGGTCTGCAGAACATGCACAGAAGAGGAAAAGAAGGGCCAGACAAGCACAAAAAACTACCAGAACAATGGACCACAATTAAGTTTATGGGTTATTGTTAATAAATGAGGGTTGAGGTGAAGCAGAGACAGAGAAGGCAAAGAGAAACAGAGAAGGTGAAAGGCACCACTCAGTGGATCATGTTGGTGCCCCCCTGCAGCATAGGTCTACAGCAGCATATCTACACCGAATGCCTAGCGTGGCGTCGTACTAGTGCAACGACAACAAACGATATGCTACAAACAACAACAATGGAGGTCATCCAGCAGGTCATTTTTGTTCCACCTGGCTTGTGGTTTTTTGTATGTACAATACATGCCGCATTGTCTGAGAGAAGGTTGCGGGCGGTGAAGAGAAACACAGCCCAAAAGAGAAGAAAACTTCTGGCATTGCCTGAACAGCAGCTTGCTTTTTCGTGAGTAGTGACGTTTTTCTGTCAGCAGATTGTATCATGTGATGCCAGCAGCTCTGCCCTAACTGTACTGTACCATTTCCCTATGGACCTACAACTGAGGGGGGCCCAGAAATGGTGCAGTTTGTTTGGGTTGTATGAGACCCTTTTATCACGGAAACACGCAAAACAGCGTACCCGACCGTACCAGCCCAGACCGAACCGTTCAGTGGAAACAGGGTTTAATGAACCTGACTCATTTGGTGAAAGTAAGCACGATGTGTGTGAGTGTCATCTGCAGAGCTGTGGTGAGAAATGTTGTGTTCATGTATAATCTGATTTAGGAGACTTTGTAAAGGTTGAATCATTTTGGTCCATGAATTAACCCCTGAGGGACTCCACAGGTCATACAGGTCAGATCACAGGTCAGATTTATTCTCACAACAAAGCTCCTGCTTTCAAGATGTGGTCTGAACCAACTGAGAACTGGACCTGATAACCCCACCCAGTTTTCCGGTCTGTCAAGAAGGATCTTATGGTCTACATTTTCACAGACTAAACTAAGATCAAGCTGCACAAGAACGGATGCTTTACCTGTGTTCAGATAAAATCTGTTTGAAATAATAGTGCAGCTTTCTCCATAAGTTTTCCAATAAAAGGAAGATTAGAGATGGGCCTGTAATTGTTTAACACTGAGAATTCAAGCTTCTCTTCTTCAGAAGGGACCTGACAGCTGCACTTTTCAGAGGCAAAACACCTAATAAGAGAGATGTGTTGACAATTTTCATCTGTTTTTAGTGAAGCAAAAACTGTTTTGAAAAAGTCTGTTAGTAAGGTGTTTCTATCCTCTCCAGGAAATTAGCAGGACTAGATTTTGACAGTCTAATCAAACTGTTGCTATGTAGAGCTGAAGGAGGTCCAGTGTTCTGGTGTGGATGTTTTAATGGAAAGTTAGAGGTTTTTTAATTTTAAAAGATTTTTTTTTTACATAAAAAAGATTATATATATATATATATATATATATATATGTATGTATGTATATAAAGAGAAATAACTAAAAAAAAATAGCTCCGTTTTAGTCTAGTGTTTCACCAACCCACGTGGAAGACTGAATCAGTGTGTATGACATAAATGCCAAATTTAGTCTTTTCTGTTTTGATGTCATACTTCTTTTCTGTTGAAAGTTCAATTTGCGGTTTGCATTTACATTAGCAACTTTAAAAAAGTCAGGAGGGAAATGTCATCTGAAAAAGCAGAGGAGAAAAGTGAAACAGAAAATTATAAAAACAGCCTGCTTTCAATTACACATCAAACTAGTGACCTAACTTTTCATTTTGGCACAATTCCCCACCTCTGCTCCTGCCAAGGACTGTGTGTGAGTTCAGACTAATCAAAGGCACTTGTATGTAAAAGGACTCTGGGACTCTAAAGGGATTGAGCCAGTTCAGGCCAGCCTGCTGCTCTTTCTCTCCTTTTCTCTCTTTCTTTTTCCTCTCACTCTCTCTTCCTGTCCTGTCTGTTTAAGGAGTGAAAGGTTGGGAAATTCCTTCAAGCTACTTTACTTCAGGTTTCGGTGGGATTTAAACATGCACACTGAGGCTTTGCTGCAGTCCAAGTTCATGCTGTTGTTTCTGATCCTGCTCTCTACTGTTGAGGACACTTTGTTACAGTCGGTGAGGTGAGTTTCCACAACGCTTGGAATATTTTTGAGTTATTTTAGGGCCAGCGTATAAGGAGTAAAGGGAGGTGCAAAGCTTGGATGATGGGCAATGCATGGAAAATGCAATATGAGCAATGTTAAAAAAGCATAATGCATCAATATATTTTTATGTGTTGCATCATTTTACTCATCATTTCCCTTTTAAACAATGCACTCCAAGTCATAAGGCAAAAGTTTCAAGTAAAATCTGTGCAAAAATATGTTAGATTCTGTGCTTTTGAACTCTTTTGCTCGTTGTGTTTTTCTTGTATGGTGGCTTTTGCACACTTTTACAAACAAGCAGGCCGGTTGCCTCAGTTGACCGACGATGAGACTCAATCTTCATTTATGGTTTTGAGACGTGAAGTTTTCCTCTGGAGAGATACGGTGATACAGGTTTGTTCTTGGTCAACCTTTTATTTATTGTTAGTTATGAGAATGATTGATGTTCAGATGGTTGCACCAAGACAAGAAGCACTTGTAGTTTGGTTGACTATTGACCTGAACTGAAATGTAATATTACATTTTTGTAGTGTTTTATTAGCCAAAAGAAATAAGAAAAACTATTCTTAAACAATGACAAAGCAGGTAGATGAAGCACTTCATTCTAACAATGTCGCCCCTCCTGACAGAGTATGTGTAAAAGATAATTACGGTGGGCAAAAGTGATCTTCTGAACCTATCCTTATGGAAGCGGAGGAAGTTGCTTATAGACACACCGTTGATCAACCACCAAGTTAAGGATATGCAGTGTTGTCTCCTATGCTTCTTATGGTTTTTAGGCTGTAATTTAACTTTTCTTTCATTCACAATCAGCTCCAGAGTCTTGAGCAAAGTCTCCCAGCACAGCCAGCTTTCTTTATTAGTTGCATAGATTAAAGCAGTCAAATCACCACGGACCATCATCATCATCTGAATGTGAAGATTTCAGGGTAAAGACTTTGTGAACACCCTCACAATACATGGAAATAGAAACATGTAGTGTTCAGTTTGAGAAGAACCATCCGGAACATTTGAGCTGTTGTTTGTTTGATATAAATCTACTTTATCAAAACCTAACTGCTTAACAATATAAAGAAACATCCAGAATAGAAAGGAATGCCAGACAGCATCCAAAGGAAACAATTTCACAAAGAAAAAATACAAAATGAGCTTCACCAACAGCTGCTGTTTTTGTTCAAAGATGAAGTTGTCAGTAGAAGTTTTTAATCTGAACTATTTATTTGTGTGTGTGTGTGTGTGTGTGTATATATATGTTTTTTCTTAAAATTGACCCAAACAGACCTGCCACACTGAAGTTATGTCCTTATCACTTCTTCAAATATTCTTCCATGGTGTTGCAGGGAAACACTTCCATATGTCAGGAAAGGAGGGAATTTAGCCTTATAACATCGGCATTTTCCAGTGCAGCATTACTATTGACCTTTTGTCCATTTCTCAGTCAGGTGGGTCGTGCCTGCAGGCTCTCCACAGAATCATCCTTGCGTCGCTGCCGGACACCTGATGGGAAGATATGCAGTGGCAGGGGAAAATGTGACTGTGGCACCTGCATCTGTGAGGCCACAGACCCTGGGAAATTCTATGGGCCACGCTGCGAATGCCATGACTGGGTCTGTGCAACGTACAACGGCCAAATTTGCAATGGTGCGTACATTCATCTATATTTTTATACCCAACACATCCATTTGGTTTAGTGAACAGTAAATAATCTAAAATTGTAAATTACAGTTGTCTATTCTTTTCTAAAAGTGTTTGGCTTCATGTGGGTTTGTGCACATTCTCACCCATGGTTCCCCGTAGGAATGTGTTTCTTATGAATGGTTCAGTAAGTTATACACCATCTTCAATACATCTCACGTCTCTTAACTGTTGGCTTACATCGGAGGAACTTGGCAAATGAACTCTCCAGCTGAGGGTCTGTTTCAGCCAGATGCTGGAAGAATCGAAACCCTTTTCATGTCATCCAGAAGACACCTCATTTCTTGGAGTGTTACGCGTGTATTCCCTTCTTTACTGCAGAGTCAGAGAGGTGCACTGTTGAGTCTTTGACAGCCCACAATGCTTTATCATCTTCAACTCCAAAGGGCTTCACTGGTAAAATACATGGTTCATTCCTTCTGGTTTGTTCTCAAAGCTTTACCAACATTACCAAAGCTTTTATTTCACCAGTTCTGTAAAAGAGCTCTTCAGGGTGCATCACCACTACACGGTTTTACTTTACTAACAAAGTCTACTTTATGGTTAGACAAGAATCAGGTAGACTAATACATCATTATATACACCTCCATCTGCCAGAAGTGTAACACACTTCTCTCTCCTCTTCCTTTTATTTTATTAGCCGTTCTTTAACCAGGAAGGTCCATTGAGAACACAGATCTCTTTTTCAAGGTTGTTTGTTTTGTTTTTCATTTTATTGATTCATTCTAGACATGTCAAAACCATGTATAAAGCAAAACAACGTTAACACTAGTATTAATCTATAAATAAAAAAATATACACGTGCACACACACACACACACACACACACACATATGAGCAGATATATATATATATATATATATATATATATATATATATATATATATATATATATATATATATATATATATATATATATATATATATATATATATATATATACATATATATATATATATATATATATATATATATATATACACAAATCTATACAATAAATATAAACCCAATGTGCACACACCTGTCTATATATACATACCTGTATACATGCACACACATAGACATACACGTAACACACATATCCTGTTGAAAATGTCTGAAAAGGGGCAGGAAGAAGTAAAACGTATTTAATCCTACCACTTCTCCAATATTTCATAATTACAATTTACATTGATCCAGTTTTTGGGTCCTAGCCAAGCACCAGCAACAGCACATCCTACAGACAAAACAGAAAACAAACTAAGGTTTCAACCAATATGAAAGAAACTAAAAGTAATGACAGGTCAATGATTGCACCACTAGGTCATTTAGAGCAGATTTAAAACCATTAAAAGAAATAAGGTCTTAAAGCTTTAAGATGCGTTATCGTCTGTTCCAGTCCAAAGGAGCACAAAAGTAGGAAGCTTGAGGGATGAGAGGAATACAGTCAAGTCAGTGTAGAAGTTAGAGAAGGAAAGGAGACTGTTAAAAAAAGTCGTGGAAAAGGGGTACAAAAGAAGAGGGGAAAAAAAATCTATGTTTAATTAGGGATCTTTTTAAGTTTGTTAAAGGATTGTTTAGCCAAGAAAAAGGAGGACAGCCTAAAACAACAAGACTTGAGGTTGAAAAATATTTTAGGAATTACCTTTTCAGATTTAGAGAAGGAAAGGAGAGTAGGTCTTCCTCTTGATATGCCACTATTAAGAGAGATGGGTCATACAATGGAAGTTAAGCCACCTAAGTGGTAAGAAGTTCAGGTAGTCAAGCATGCAAAGGCTTCTTCAGTCCCAGGGCGGGATGCTGCCCCCTACCAGGTCTATGAAAGTGCACCTGATATCCCAAAGTCCTTGTTTAGGCAGTTGAGAATAATTTGAAAGAAACAAGAGCATGGCGCAGGGCAGGAGTCACAAACTGTGGGTAGTGACTGAAAGAATACGATTGTGAATACAAGCAGCTGAAATGAGTTTCCGCCGCTGGATGGCGCGGCTCTCCTTTCAGGCCCTGTCACACCGGGACGATTTGGACAGCGTATGCTGACATATAAAAAAGTTGACGGGTGTGGGTCAAATACGTTATGGGCATAAGTTACGAGCACAATGAAGCATGCTGACATTCTTTGTAGTATGGCAAGATCATTGAAAAATGTTGTTTTGATTTACGCCATCATATGGTTCGTACGTCCTGCATATGTCGGTCACAAGTCATGTGATCATTGACACGCGTTCACACACGTTACTTTTAGGTTACTTATAAGTCACTCATGAGTCAAATACTTCAAGATAATACTTCAAATATGTTCATCATGTCTTCTTATTCAGTTAGAGTTCATTTTTCTACTGTATGTCTGAACAAAAGAACAAATAACTCTTCTTCAAGATCATGTTTAGTGTACTCCGAACTTATTTCTAACCTATGAGTAATGTGCTTTGAACCTATGTGAAACATATCAAACTTATGTCCAATGCATAGTGACGTATGAAAGAGGAATTTGGCTTAGGGAGTATATAAAAACACAGTTCACTGGAGAAACCCATCAGTACTCACTTCAAGACTCCGTGGTGAGCAGATGTCCATAGATGTCCAAGAGATGGAGGACCCGGCACAGTTGAGAGGAGAATACATACTAGCTCTCCTCCAACATTAGCATGACCTCATCAATTTGATGCTGTACCAGTTGCGTTGCAGTAGAGCCAGGAGAAGAAGAGGTGAACGAGACAAAGACCTGGGTGACGGCGTGTAGGACTAGCTTATGCTGGAAGTCTGTTGGCTGAGAGCAGGTGGAGACCATGGATGCAGCTACTGATGCAGCTGATGATGCCTGAGAGGTCTGGAACCTGCATCATCTCCATTGGAGGGTGAGCGTGACGGCATGGGACATGATGGATACTCCTTACCTTCACATCCATGCGCATTCCCAACGCCAGGAGACTTCTTGGCAGCATTATTTTTTCATAGGTTATGACAGGTGATTGTTGGCGACAGGCTGCCAAGTGCTATGGATAATTTAGGCCATTTTTAGGCTTAAGTCGTGAGTGCCAGAAACTTGTTAAGTATTCGTTGTTTTAAGTCATCTATATGTTACCAAAACGTTCTATATAAGTTACTAATGAATACGTCCAAGTTGTTATAAATACATGAAGTATACACCAAAAATTTTTTTAAAATATCATTGATAACTCAACGTATACCAGCATATTGGAGAAACTTTGATACCTCCACATACACTGGCTAAAAGGTGTGACATCAAAATGTGTCAGGGCCCTTAGAGGCAGGATGAGAAGTTTAGTCGTTCGGGAAGGAGGAGCCAGTTAGGGAGGTTGGTCATCTGGGGGCGGGGCTGCTCTCGGGATGATCTCTCTCTTTGAGAAGGGGTTCTGGCAGGTCCAATCATTGGGAGGCCCTGGGGAAGACTCAAGCTACTGGACAGATTATATCTCTCGGCTGGCCTGGGAACGTTTTGATATTCCCCTGAGAAGCTGGAGGAGGTTGCTGAGGAGAAGGAAGCCATGACTGGATGGAAGGAAAATACATATTTAGACACATCATTTTAGACTTAGCGATACATATGGTAAAAGTAATATCTCATGTACACCCTCGCAAAATATCTCACTTTGAAGACTTTTGAAGTTTTTAGTAAATGTCTTCTGATGTAAATTAAGTCTGCCCACATCCAGACTTTCATGCAAAAAGCAGTGAGTTAAAACAAACCAAATGGCTGATGAAAAGTATGATTTCAGCAGATCAAAATCAAAGAATTTAGTAATTCTAATCAAATTTTAAATACATGTTGAATGTGTTGAATCCATTGTGTTTGCTCTTGTTATCACTTTGTGTTATTTTGCAGCTGCCTTCTCGTTTTTAACTGCTAACCATCATTTACCAACACTTAAATGACTGTTGTGAGACTGAACACTGTTAATGTTCATCTGACAGCGACCGTAGTAAACCCCCCCGGGCTGTCGCAAAACAATGGACCAATAATGCAACGGTACCATGTCATATTTCACTGACATTTCAAATCACAGCTCCCATGCAATGATGTTTCATCCTATTAAATGCCGGTTCTTGAATGCTCTTTCTTCTTGTGACTGTTGTGACCTCCTGGCGTCTCTGGGATGAACAACACGAGGAACTGAAGATAAGGACAAATGCAGGTCATCTGCTTAATACTATTATCTCATGATGTCCTCATATTCTCGTGTTTTTAGCTCATGCCCACCCTCTGTTTTGAAATCATTCTTTCTTTTCTTTTATTTTGTTTTGTACATTTGATCTTTGTTACCTTTATTGGCCATAAAACACAAGCGTGTTATTTGTTCTTCAAAGCAGCCTCCATGTCACACATTTGGGTCCTCCTCGGTCTGTAAGCTGTCACATGGTCCAATACACCAGTGTTTGACCCACAGTCACAGCTCACACCAGTGTTTTGGCTGCAAGCAGGTGATTAGATCTGACATGTTCTACAAACCTGATGTATACTACCAATTCTACACTAATGACCATAAACAAAGCTGACAACGAGCTGATTAAAATAGAGTAGCCTTTCATTTTATTTGTGTGGTGAAACAAACAAACAAACAAAAAAGCAAACTCAGAGCCCAGTGAATCCTGCCATGGCCTTGTGGTTTTATGCTTAATGTGTAAGCAGCACATTTTAAAAGAAGAAATATTCTGGCTTTGACAAAGAAAAAAAACAAAACTCTAAATCTTGAAATTTCTTCTGCCAAGAAACCCTCTCACGCCTTTAAACTGGCTTGGTTATGACTTAAACATCAACTAATATACTGTTTTAAAGTCATATTTAGGACCTTTATCTTGACAAAGTAATGTGATGCTAATGCCAACTGAACCTACCTAAACTCTCAGAGCTCTCAGTTGTGACTTGTTTGGTCGCTCATGTTGCAGAAACGGCTCCTAATGATCACCACTACTAACTCGCACATTGAACATCAGGCTCAGGAGCGTTTTCCCGTGAGATGCAGCAGCTGCTTTCTCAGCTCATATTCAGTGAGACAGACGAGGTTGGTTCTCCGAGCTTGTGCAGACTTCTCCTTGTAGCTCATGAGTTTCTCATCTCATCTGTCCATCAAAGTACATGCAAATGAGCTACAAAACTGTGCCCCTGAAGTGGTCGAGACTGGATCATTTAATCTGACTTTTACCTAAACATTAACTTAGTGGGGTTTAAATATTATGCTTTTTGAGATCTATGTGAATTAAAAAAAGGTACTTTATTTTCTTTTGTAATAAGCTGGATTGCTTTTATTAAATTTACCTAAAATGTATTTGATGACACACACTGTAAACTTATGTTAGAAGAAAAGGACCTGTTATTGACATGCATATATACATAGAGATGACGTGATACCACAAATGCTGGTGGGAGGGTCTTTACATGATAATGGTCTGGAAAAAAATCCCCCTCTCTGTGTCCTCTGTTCTTCCTGGGCTCTGAGTGTCGAGGTGTAATGGAGACATAAGAGCATCCACAACACTAATAATGGAGGTATGTGAGCATGTCTGTGTGTTTATGTGCATGTGGGCGTGCGCGCATGTGTGTGTATAAGAGAACGAGAGAAAGAGAGAAAGAGAGTGAAACAGAGAGCAAGCGAGAGAGAGAGAGAGATCATCTCTGTGAGGAGGAGTGATTTATGTGGGCAGACAAGTTGGCTGCTGCAAGGAGCTCATTATGGTTCAGCAGTCTGGAGCGAGGCCCTGCTTCATCTGGAGAATAGGGTGCCACGCACGGGTACACAGCCCAGCGCAGTGGAACCGGGTGCAGCCGAAAAGAGACAGGAGGGCACACACACACACACACACACACACCACACACACCCATCACACACCCACCACACACACACAAACAACCCAACACACACACGGATACACAAACACACATATACAAACAAACACACACAATACACAAACACACAAACCATACACACACACTCACACAAGACACACACACAATATATGCGCACAAACAACAACATATGCACAAAACACAATCACACACACCACCATTACACACACATACACACACACACTATACACCCACATTACACCAACACATACACACACACACATATACACAAACACATACACACACACACACACACATATACACAAACACATATACACACACACACATATACACACACACACATATACACAAACACATATATACGCACACACACACAGACACACACACACACATGCGCACACACACACACACACATATGCACAAACACATACACAAACAAACAGAATAACCCAACAAAAAAAGACCAAAACAAACAAAATAAAACAAACAAAAAAAAAAAACACACGAACAAACAAAAAAAACATAGACAAGACAAAACAACAAAAATGAGAAACAAAAAAACAACAAACAAAAAAAGACAAAAAAAAAATAAAAAAACAGAACACACACACACACATATGCGCACACACACACACACATATACACACACACATACACACACACACATATACACACACATACACAAACACATACACACACACACATATACACAAACACACACACACACACATGCGCACACACAAACACAAAGTGCACACAAAAAACACAGTAACCACACACATATAACACAAACATTAGACACAAAACACATGAAAACACAAATATACACAAACACATACACACACACACATATACACAAACACATACACACACACATATACACAAACACATATACACACACACACATATACACACACACATATACACAAACACACATATACACAAACACACATATACACAAACACATATACACACACACATATACACAAACACATATACACAAACACACATATACACAAACACATATACACATACACACATATACACAAACACATACACACACACATATACACAAACACATACACTGCCACTGAGATGTTCTTCATCACAAGTTTCGAGAGAAGCTAATTCACATCACATCATTCAGAGGAACAAGTCAAGCTGGCGTAGAAGATGCAAACGCTTTGAGCCACATTATATTCAGGGATAATACCGGTACTTTCAAATAACTATAATATTGAAAGAACTGCGTGAATAAATAAAATAGAACTTAAGGTAGGAAAGGAAACACATTTATTATTATTATTATTATTATTATTATTATTATTATATTATATTATATTATTATTATTATTATTATTATTTATTAATAATAATAATTATTATTATTATTATGATGGGAATACAAATAGAAATGTATAATATATACATAAAATGTAAAAAGGCAAAGCAGAAGTATTCATTTATGTCATATTTTATAAATGTATCACTGCATTTATTATTAAGCTACTTATTTATTTGAGTCAGTTTTGGGCTTCTGTACTTTCTGTCCTCGAGGATGGGTTTTGTGTTTTCACTGTCCTGCAGTTGGGGGTTCCTCTTTCTTACAACGGTTTAAAATAAATAAAGAATACAACATTCAGTGAAAATATTATCAGTTTTAAATTTTCATTGATCTACAGGTTGATCTACAGATATTGTTCTATTGTTTTACAAGCACTTTAAAAAAATGTTCTCAACATAGTTCCACGCGGTCCTGACTTAAGATAAACCTGACCCATTCCATAACCTTTATTGCTTACATTTTAATTCATAAACATGCCAGATGAGTCTCAACATTAACATATTGTGCCTAGAAGTACTGAAAACGGACAAGAATATTTTCATCCAATTCAGACTGCAATGGAAAAATTGTAGAAGCAATTGGGGGAAACTAATATGTTTTGCTGCTGGCAAAAGAGGTTTGGGTTTTTGTATGTATTCCTTCAGAAATGTATATCGCTCATGAGATTATGAAATAAATATGTGTTTCTTTCTCTTGTGTATTCTGTGGAAATACATTATATGAGTTTTAAAATGTTAATTATACTAAAAGTAAACGTTTATTAATAAAGTGTTTCACTTATCATTCATACATCCTCCTTCATTTTTCAGCTGGATCATGTCCTGGACTAACATCTGTTCACCAATCGTACAAAATACAAAAAATGTTCTGACAGTTCATTCTTATTCTTATTCTTATTCTTATTCTTATTCTTATTCTTATTCTTATTCTTATTCTTATTCTTATTCTTATTCTTATTCTTCTCTGTCCAAAAAAGTAGTATATCTACTTAATTTAAAGGTTACAGATCTTATGATATTTTTTGAGGATTTTTTTTTTTTTTTTTTTTTTTTTTTTTTGACATGAAGTAAAAGGTTTTTTTTTTTTTTTTTTTTTTTTTTTTTTTTTTTTAATGATTATTTATTAATTCCAGAACAAAGTACAGCATTTTCTGTACAAACAAAAAAGAAATCAAATACAAACTGTGGGGTACAACCAAGGTATTGTATCAAGACCAGAGCGAGTGAGAAGTAGATTGAGTCCATTTCTTCCATCGGTCTTCAAATTTTTGTGCTTCATGTCTTAAGTAGTGTGTCATTTTCTCCATATAGAAGATTTCCTCCATAATGCCTCTCCACTGTTGTCGTGTCGGGGTTTCACTTTTCAGCCAGTTCCTCGTTATAGCCTTTTTGCAGGCTAGTATCATGACCTTAAACAGGTATTTGTCTTCTGCTGGAATTGCGTCTGTTGTTGAGCCAAGATAGAGAATCTTTGGGTCCATGGGTAACTCACACCCTAAAATGATCCCAAAAGTTTTGACCATAGTGTCCCAGAAGGGAGAAATGTTCCTGCATGTCCAGAAGATGTGAGCATGGTTGGCATTGGTGTCCCCGCACAGCCTCCAGCACTGTTGTGGAGTTCCCAGCTGTTTGCTCTTCAGAAGGGGACTGATAAAAAACCTCGTCAAGTTTTTCCATCCAAATTCTCTCCATTGTCTAGAACTCGTGGATCTATGCTGTGCTAGGCAGGATGAGTGCCAATCATCTTCTGATAATGAAATCTGTAGTTCTGATTCCCACTTTTGTTTTATATACAGAGAGTTTGATCCATTACAGTTCAACAAGCATTTATACATTTTGGAAACAACCTTTGGTTGTAGTTTCCTATATGAACTCGTCAGCATTTCTATCAACTTGCTTCCATCTTGATTGAGATATTTTTTAACCTCTGTATTGTAAAAGTGTCTTAATTGGAAGTACCTGAATAGGTCAGCCGTAACCAGTTGGAACTCTTCTTTGAGCGTTTCAAAGGACTTAAACAATTTTCTATCTATTATTGTACATACTGCCGTCATTCCCCTGTCTCTCCATTTCTTAAAGGTAGAGTCCATCTGTCCCATTCTAAACCTTTGAGAGTGTGAGGGCCAGATAAGTAGTTTATGGTCCCCACCTAATTTGTATTTGTTAACTGTATCCCACCAAATCTTTAGTGTTGTTTCGACAATAGGATTTTGTTCTGTAGCTTCCACTTGAATAATCTCACCCAGTCTTGCTTGTGGTGGGCATTTATTGTAGGTCAGCTCGATTTGTTTCCATCTGGAGTGATATTCTGTTGAGCACCAATACACTATGTTTCTTAGCTGGGCTGCTCTATAATACTCTCGGAAACTTGGGAGACCCAATCCTCCTCTTTCTTTTTCTAGCTGGAGGATTTTCAATTTCACTCTAGGTTTTTTCCCTTTCCAAATAAACCTCCTCACTTGTCTATCCCATTTTACGAACTGATTCTCTGGGATCTGCACTGGTAATGATAAAAACAGATATAGCAATCTCGGCAGCACATTCATTTTTATAACTTCTATTCTAGAGCTGAGGTCCATGACCAGGTCGGCCCATTTTGCTAGATCGTTTTGTATTGCGTTGTCTATCTTCCTGTAATTGATTTCATAAAGGTTGTTAAGTTTTGCCGTCAGATAGACTCCTAAATATTTAATATTTTCTGCATCCCATTGCAATTTGTATCTTTGTCTTATTGAGTTCGCTGGTGTATAGTTTATACAAAGAATTTGTGTTTTAGAGATATTTAGTTTATATCCAGATTTACTTCCGAAGTGTTTCATAATTGTCAGGAGTTTTGGAAGTGCTATGTCCGGGTTTTGAAGGTATATAATAATATCGTCTGCAAAGAGCCCTATTTTTTGTTCCTCCTTTCCTATCATCACCCCTTTTAGGTCTCCACATTGTCTAATATACTGGGCTATGGGTTCAATGAATAATGCAAAGAGGGCAGGGCTCAAGCAACATCCTTGTCGTGTTCCTCTGAACAGCTCAAATGTATCTGTCAAATTTCCGTTTATTTTAATTCTGGCTGTTGGCCTGTGGTACAATGCTTGTATACATTTAATAAAAGAGGACTAAAACCCATTCTCCTCAAGACCGCGACCAGGAAGCACCAGCTGACTCTATCAAAGGCCTTCTCAGCATCTAAACTTATTAATGTTGTAGGAGTGTTGAGTTTATTAACCTCATTTATAACATGTAACGTGCGTCTTATGTTGTCCTGTGTCTGGCGTCCTTTTATAAAACCCGTTTGGTCCTCTTCTATCAGGTCAGGGAGGAAAGCCTCCAGTCGTCTTGTTATTATTGATGTGAATATTTTATAGTCCACATTTAATATTGAAATTGGTCTATAGGACTCACAATATTCCTTGTTCTTCCCTTCTTTTGGTAGGACAGAAATGACAGCCTCTTTCCATGAGGGAGGGGTCCTGGCATATTTAAGTGTCCAATTGAGTGAATCTAGTAGTAAAGGAGCTAGATCCTCTTTGAAAACCTTGTACCATTCATTTGGGTAGCCGTCGCTCCCCGGGCTTTTATTATTTTTCAGTCTTCCAATAGCTTTATCCAGTTCTGTTTTTGTGATTGGTGAAGTTAAAGTCTCATTTTGAGTGGTTCCAATAGAGGGCAAATCTAAATTAGCCAAGAAGTCTGCAATTTCTCTTTCATTAACTGGTTCGCTGGCATATAAAGTTTTATAGTAGTCTAGAAATATTTTTTGGATTGTTTCTGGTTCATAGTTTATATTGTTAGTGGCCGGGTCTCTGATTTTATAAATCAAGTTTCTCTTTTGTAGCGACCTTAAACGCTTTGCCAAGATTTTTGTTGCTTTGGGGCCTGCTTCATAGAAAGTTTGTTTTGTGAATCTTAACTTTTTCTGGATCTCTTGTTCTGATATACTGGACAACTGTTCTTTAATTTCTTTTATACTTTTTGACAAATCATCACTCCTGTCCGAGTGTTGTTGTTTTTCTAAGCTTCTTAGCTGTTGTTCTAGTTTATTCTGTGTAGACCTTTTCTTTTTATTGAGGTATGACATCCTTGAAATCAGGTTTCCTCGCATCACGGCCTTGACGGTGTCCCATATTATTATTGGTTCTATCTGATCATCCTTATTGAGGGTGATGCAATCTGCAATTTCTTTTTTAATTTTTGCACTTCAGATTCATTGTTGAGAATGCTAGTGTTCATTTTCCAGAGGGTTCTTCTTTGTTGGTTATCCAGATGTATAGTTAAATATATAGTGTTATGGTCCGATATGTCTGCTGTCCCTATTGAGGAGTTTAGCACTCTGTGTCTGTCTTGGTTATCAACCAGAAAGAAGTCTATTCTTGAGTGTATCTTGTGAGCCCTAGAATAATGAGTATAATCTTTCTCTAAGGGGTGTAGATCTCTCCACACATCACACAAGCCTGCCTCATTGATTAAAGTATTGAGACTCTTAGATTTCATATTCTTATAGTTTTTAAGGCTTGTTGTGTCTTTAGACTTATTTAAGATTGTGTTCCAATCCCCTCCACAGATCAAGATTCCTTCGCTCAGAGTATTTATTCTATCAAATAGCAATTTAAAGAATTTTGGGCCCTCCTCTGGGGGGGCGTACACATTAACTAATGTGACGGGGGTATTGTTGATTTTTCCTTTAACGATTACGTATCTCCCGTTTTTGTCTTTGTTTTCTTCAATTGTTTCGAAATTCACACTGTTTGATATCAATGTAAGTACTCCCCTCCTTCTGCTATTTTTGTAAGAGCTATAAAAGCAATTTGTATACCCTAATTTAACAAATTTTCCATGTTCTTCTTTGGACAAATGAGTTTCTTGCATAAATATTATCTGCGTTTTGTCTTTCTTAAGCTTTGTTAGCACTTTGCTTCTTTTAATGGGATTACCAAGACCATTCACATTAATTGAGACTATTTTATAGCTACCTTGCATGTACATTTCTCTTGAAAATAGTAACAGTAGACCCCACAAGAAAAGAAAAATAAAAACTAAACAGTGAACAAAACAATGTGAACTATCAAACAAAAACTCAAACCTGAACATTGCAGATATACCAAGATACCTGAGACTTCCACACTTTGGGAGGAGTGTTTCTCCCATCTGGACCCCGCTGGGAGGTCTAGGGTTGTCTTTCCCATATGGAGAAGGCCCTATGGAGGGTTTGGGGCTAGAGAAAGCCCCTCCCATCCTTATTGTCCAGCGTCAATGTCCTCTCCTGTACTTCTGGTGTCGCCCCATTAATCCTGTGAATTGAGGAGGCCTGATTATTCGTGGCTTCAGATTGTTTCACATGTCGTCGTCTCTGGCGAACCCTCTCAGCTTTTCCTTTACTCGCTGCCTGGTGGAGGGTCTGCTCTCTGGTGATGGGGAAGCTTTTCGTAGCCATCCCATCATCTCCTGCAGATGGAGCTCCACCGCGTCGTCTTCCGCTGCAGATCCCGGTACCTCCACCTCGAGTCCCCGTCTGTGCAGCTCGAGCCCGGCTGCGTGTGCGCTGCTGTATACTCGGACGCCATCCTTCCAGTGAATCCGAATGCTTGTATAGGGTGTTTGGAACCGTATGCCGCTGTTCTTTAGGGCTTTCTTGATCGTTTGGTATTCTTTCCGTTTTTGAACGATCTCAAATGCGTAGTCATGGTCGAAATAGATGTTTCTGTCTTTTATCTGGATCCGCCCCTTTTTCCAAGCTTCTCTCAATATCTGCTCTTTGGTGGTGAATTCTTGGAAGTTGATGATGATCGGTCTCGGAGGTGCGTTAGGGCCTGGTTTGGGTGTGGGGGTTCGGTGCGCCCGCTGGATTTTCAGGTCCAAGTCCGGGCTCAACGGTAGCTCCCGTCTGAAGAGGTCTGTAATGAATTGGAGCATAGACTTCTCCTCTGCTCCTTCCTCCACTCCAAACAACCTGATGTTATTTCTCCTGGATCTTGATTCGAGGTCAGTCAGTTTGGTTTGCATGCTCCTTTGACGTTTGATCCACTGAGCAAGTGTTCGGGTTAGCTCCGCCATTACTTCCTCAGCTTGCCCCACGCGTGTCTCCGCTTCATCTATTCTTTCCGTCAGTCCTTGCAGTTCTTTACTTATGTTGTCGAGTTTGCTTCTCATCTCTTGGCGTGAGGAGTGTATCTCTTTTCTTATATTTTCGTTATCCTCTTTCAGTCCGGACTTGAGTGTTTCTATGGCTCTCAATAGGTCGCTCGTCGTTACTTTAGCGTCGTCGTTCGGGTTAGCATGCTCAGCCGCGTGGCTACTCCTCGACGCCGAGCTGTTTTTATCTTGCGTTTTCGGCATTTTCGCGTCTTGTTTGCCTCCTTTATTTACCTTTTGCTACCCAGTAGCGCGTCAAAAGTCCAAGGCCGTTATTTTATGCGAGTTTTGGATGGGTATCTTCAATAGTTTTAAGGAGCGGCCACCTGACACGTCCGTCCATCTACGCCCTCATACCGGAGTCCCTTTTGAGGATTTTTTTGAGTATGTGTGACGTAGCTGATGTGACGTAGTTGATGTGATGTAATTGATGTGACGTAGTAGATGTGACGTAGTTGACGTGTGACGTAGCTGATGTGATGTAGTTGATGTGACGTAGTTGACGTGTGACGTAGCTGATGTGACGTAGTTGATGTGACGTAGTAGATGTGGCGTAGTTGATGTGACGTAGTTGATGTGGCGTAGTTGATGTGTTACATAGTTGATGTGACGTAGTAGATGTGACGTAGTTGATGTGGCGTAGTTGATGTGTGACATAGTTGATGTGACGTAGTAGATGTGACGTAGTTGATGTGACGTAGTTGATGTGAAATAGTGGATGTGACATAGTTGATGTGACGTAGTTGATGTGACATAGTTGATGTGACGTAGTTGATATGGCGTAGTTGATGTGTGACATAGTTGATGTGACGTAGTAGATGTGACGTAGTGGATGTGTGACGTAGTTGATGTGGTGTAGCTGATGTGACGTGTTTATTGTGATGTAGTTGATGTGTGACGTAGTTGATGTGGCATAGTAGATGTGACGTAGTTGATGTGACATAGTGGATGTGACGTAGTTGATGTGTGACATAGTTGATGTGACGTAGCTGATGTGACGTAGCTGATGTGACGTAGCTGATGTGTGATGTAGCTGATGTGACGTAGCTGATGTGACATAGTTGATGTGACGTAGTTGATGTGACATAGTGGATGTGACGTAGTTGATGTGTGACATAGTTGATGTGACGTAGCTGATGTGACGTAGCTGATGTGACGTAGCTGATGTGTGATGTAGCTGATGTGACGTAGCTGATGTGACATAGTTGATGTGACGTAGTTGATGTGACGTAGTTGACGTGGCGTAGCTGATGTGACGTGTTTATTGTGATGTAGTTGATGTGTGACGTAGTTGATGTGGCATAGTAGATGTGACGTAGTTGATGTTACATAGTTGATGTAACGTAGCTGATGTGACGTAGCTGATGTGACGTAGCTGATGTGTGACGTAGTTGATGTGTGACATAGTTGATGTGACGTAGCTGATGTGACGTAGCTGATGTGTGACGTAGTTGATGTGACGTAGTTGATGTGTGACATAGTTGATAGGAAGTAGCTGATGTGACGTAGCTGATGTGACATAGTTGATGTGACGTAGTTGATGTGACGTAGTTGACG
Organism: Xenentodon cancila; assembly: GCA_014839995.1. Taxonomy (NCBI): domain Eukaryota; kingdom Metazoa; phylum Chordata; class Actinopteri; order Beloniformes; family Belonidae; genus Xenentodon; species Xenentodon cancila. The sequence goes on along the minus strand of CM026200.1, from coordinate 913,519 downwards.
TGGCGTAGCTGATGTGACGTGTTTATTGTGATGTAGTTGATGTGTGACGTAGTTGATGTGGCATAGTAGGTGTGACGTAGTTGATGTTACATAGTTGATGTAACGTAGTTGATGTGATGTAGCTGATGTGACGTAGTTGATGTGACGTAGTTGATGTGACGTAGTTGATAGGAAGTAGCTGATGTGACGTAGCTGATGTGACATAGTTGATGTGACGTAGTTGATGTGACGTAGTTGACGTGTGACGTAGCTGTCATATGACAAAGCCATTGTATCAACGGGACCAGCATCCAAACTTGTTTTTGGTGGTTTTAGTTCAGTTTGGAAGGGAAGCTTTAGAAGTTAAGAACTGTGAGCGTGTATAGTTGGGTTTTTTTTTGTTTAGCTTTCTGTTTCACTGTGATCAGCCACTCTGGCTTCTCTTATTAATGCAGAAGATGCACAGATTGATGACTTAGTTTCTTAAATTACTGTTTTTACCTTCTTTTTTTGTTTTTGATTTAGAGACTTTTTTCAGCATTTACCTCAAACAGGGTCACCTGTTTCTCTGATAACTGCAGCCTTTAATCTTGACTGAGGCAGAAGGCCAAGCATATATCTCCACTTTAGAACAATCTGCAGCTTTTTGTTTCAGTTGGACGATCACGTCTCTCTCTCACTCTCTCAAAGGAGCAATTAGAGGTGCAACAGTGAGAGTGAAAGACGTTTCCCTGATGGATAGCTGTTCCAGATTTTAGCCTTGTTCACCCTCTTTCCCTCCTTCTCTTTCTCTCTAAGGTTCCATAGCTTCGTTTTTCCACTCTGGCTCTGCCCTGAGCCTTTGTGTCCCCCCAGTCAGAGCCAGAGAAGATCCCAACCAAGAGGGTTTCATGGCTGCATCACAGAGTGTGAAGTCAGCCAGTGCGGTTCTGGTTGAAGCTCCTCTAGATGAACTTTCCAAAAGTATTACATGAGCTCAAACAGGCTTGTCACTGGGAAAAGACTCACTATTAGTAGTCCGTTCAAAGGTACCAATAGGTTTAAAAAAACTGTTTCTGTTGATTTTCAAAAGAGAATGAGGAAAAATAGCAAAGAAAGAGCAGCAGTGGAATGCAGTCCTTGAGCTATTACATATATATTTTTCTTTTTTATTGTCTATTGATGTGCTCTCTCTTAGATATTCTGGGCTTTGCTGGGCAGACTGCCTGTGTGGTGACTCACCTAATGATTCCAGCGTGGGCTGCAAGGATAAAGAGACACTCAACTTTGTCCAAAAAGACATTTTTGATTGAAAACCATTAAGATTTCCAAGACTTCAAGCTCAAAGAACAAATGCTTTTATATAAGGCGGATCCTGCCTATAGTGGGTTTATATATATCATTTAGAGGGATTTCAAATTCAACAACATGAACAATGACTGCTGAGGTCTCATAAAAAGATGAAAGCTGGGATTTATTGTTTTGAGAGCAGCACACAAAGACTGAGTTATAACCTGAGACAGGTGTCTTTGAGATCCTTGCCACGTAACACAAGCAGATGTGGTGTTGTTTCATATTCCACATCTTACAGGGAGACGGAGGCATGGAGGAATATGCAATGTAAGACCACAGACAGGACAAAGAAAGAAGGAAAATATAATTTGGAGATGAAACATGAATTGCTGGTAACAAATTGGCACAAAGGCAGTGAAAGTTTGTGACTTTAAAATGTCAGTGTTGTGAGTAAATTGTAGTTCTGTAGTGAGTTGTAGAGCGCCGCTCATTGTGGCAGCTTAGCAGCTCTCCCAATCATTTTCTGAGTTCTTTCATTGATATCTTTGATTTTTCTTATTTTTTTATTCCAGTTTGGATGCAGTGTTGCTTGAGGGATTTCCTTCATTACAAGTCTCTGTCTTAGTTCTGCTGGACCTGACACAGTTGTATTGTGTACTGGGGTACTGCTTTAAACTCGTTCAGGTCCTATATTGAGGAAAGGAGGTACTTTGCTGAAATTGGTAACTGTGTCTCAGACCAAATGATTATGACCTGTGGGGTTCCCCAGGGGTCAATCCTGGGACCCCTATTGTTCAAGATGTACATGCTTCCATTAGGCAGCTAATACGCACCTATAATGTGTCCTACCACAAATATGCAGATGACACTCAGATCTACACTGAGATCTACATGTCACTGAAAGTGTTATCAGATACCTTGTGACTCTCTAAAACCTAATAATCTGTTTAGAAATCTAGGGGTAGTATTAGAGTCAGATCTGAACTTTAACAGCCACAGCAGTAAAAAAAAATCAGCAGCTTTTTACTATTTAAAGAAGACTGCCAGAATCAAAGAAATAGTGTCTAAACCAGACCTCACCAGACCAGAGATCCTTCAGACCGCTACAAGAGATCCTTTAGACCTGTACAGGAGATCCTTTAGACCTCTACAGGAGATCCTTTCGACCTCTACAGGATAGCCTTTTGACCTCTACAGGAGATTCTTTCAACCTCTACAGGAGAGCCTTTAGACCCTATAAAGGAGATCCTTTCGACCTCTACAGGAGAGCCTTTCAACCACTACAGGAGATCCTTTCGACCTCTACAGGAGATCCTTTCGACCTCTACAGGAGATCCTTTCGACTTCTACAGGAAAGCCTTTAGACCTCTACAGGATATCCTTTCAACTCTACAGGAGAAGCTTTCGACTCTACAGGAGATCCTTTCAACTCTACAGGAGAGCCTTTTGACTCTACAGGAGAGCCTTTCGACCTCTACAGGAGATCCTTTCAACTCTACAGGAGAGCCTTTAGACCTCTACTGAATATCCTTTTGACTCTACAGGAGAGCCTTTAGACCTCTACAGTAGAGCCTTTCGACCTCTACAGGAGATCCTTTAGACCTCTACAGGAGATCCTTTTGACCTCTACAGGAGATTCTTTCAACATCTACATGAGAGTCTTTAGACCCTATAAAGGAGATTATTTCGACCCTGTACAGGATATCCTTTAGACCTCTACAGGAGATCCTTTCAACTCTACAGGAGAGCCTTTAGACCTCTACAGGAGATCCTTTAGACCTCTACAGGAGAGCCTTTTGACCTCTACAGGAGATTCTTTCAACCTCTACAGGAGAAGCTTTCGACCTCTACAGAATATCCTTGTGACTCTACAGGAGATCCTTTAGATCTCTACAAGAGATCCTTTAGACCTCTACAGGAGATCCTTTAGACCTCTACAGGAGATCCTTTCGACCTCTACAGAATATCCTTTTGACTCTACAGGAGAGCCTTTAGACCTCTACAGGAGAGCCTTTAGACCTCTACAGGAGAGCCTTTCGACCTCTACAGGAGATCCTTTAGACCTCTACAGGAGATCCTTTAGATCTCTACAAGAGATCCTTTAGACCTCTACAGGAGATCCTTTAGACCTCTACAGGAGATCCTTTCGACTCTACAGGAGAAGCTTTCGACCTCCACAGGATATCCTTTCGACCTCTACTGGAGATCCTTTCGACTCTACAGGAGATCCTTTCGACCTCTACAGGAAAGCCTTTCACCTCTACAAGAGATCCTTTTTACCTCTACAGGAGAGCCTTTTGACCTCTACAGGAGATCCTTTAGATCTCTACAGGAGATCCTTTAGACCTCTACAGGAGATCCTTTAGACCTCTACAGGAGATCCTTTTGACCTCTACAGGAGAAGCTTTTGGCCTCTACAAGATAACCTTTTGACCTCTACAGGATATCCTTTCGACTCTACAGGAGATCCTTTCGACCTCTACAGGAGAGCCTTTCGACCTCTACAAGAGATCCTTTCGACCTCCACAGGGGAGCCTTTAGACCTCTACAGGAGAGCCTTTCGACCTCTACAGGAGATCCTTTCGACCTCCACAGGAGAGCCTTTAGACCTCTACAGGAGAGCCTTTAGATCTCTACATGAAAGCCTTCAGACCACTGAAGGAGATCCTTCCTGCCACAGCAATAAACCTCTATGATGAATCTCTGAAGAGACAGAAATCTAGAGTACTGCAACAATGAATTTCCCTTCAGAGTTTATTAAAGTATTTTTTTCATTTTATTTGTCTTGAAATACTTTCATAGGCATTTTTAGACATTTGAGAAACAGTCATTATGAATATCAGAGATGTGTGTATTTTATAATCAAATTAATGCTGCATAACTTTTAATTATTGCCATTGATGGTGGCACGTGATCTTTTTCTCATATTAATCCCCAATGGATGTATGAAAATTTTACTACACATTTGCATAATTGTTATCTTTTATTCAGGGGTGTTTTCTTAACCTCTAAAGATTATACTTTGTCTTTTATTAAGCATGAACAAGAGCTTCAGAATCCACTCCTCACTCCCAGTTAATCACATTAATGCCACATAACCTTTTATTATTGCCATTGATGGTGGCACGTGTGCTTTTTCTCATATCAATCCCTAATGGATGTATCTGATCAATGGTCAGATTCTGTTTGGCTAGAATAATGTGTCCCTGGAGAAAAGGAAAAGCCCCAACACCATCACAGAGGGGGAGAATTACTGCTCACAAATTAACAAACAAGATAAAGTGTCGACAGACAGAAAGCTTCCAGCCCACATAAATTTTGGCCTAGCAGACAAAGAGGGACGTTTTGTATGTCAGAGCGATTGTCAAGGGGAGATTAATGGGGACTTGTGGGTGGCAGTGACTATAATATCAAATTCTGTTTTACAACTATTGTGTGCAAGCTCCCATCTGCAAAACATACATCATAAAAATAAAAGTCTATACCAGTGTCTATACCAGGCTTGCCCAGTTCTGGTCCTCGACATCTGCTGTCCTGCATGTTTTACCTTGTAGATATTTCTCTGCCTCAACACACTTGATTCAGATGAATGTGTCATTAAAAGTCTAGTGCAGACCTTCATGATCAGCTGATGCTGATCCATTCATTTGACTCAGGTGTGTTGAAGTTGGGAAACGATTGTAGCTGTCGATACTATAGAGAGGTACAGAGAGTCCTGTTGAGATAACTCCGGACCACATGTAAGGGAATAAAATAGCTTTGCACATTACAATAGTAACAGAGAGAAAATTCCAGTGTTCTCACAACTGATCAGTTTTTGCAGTTCAAAGAGTAACATTTTGATGAAAGTTAGGGATTTTGCTGAGAGTTTCTGTTATCTTTGTGTTGCAGCTTTCATTGATGTGCATTTCCTGTATTCTTTTCCTTGAACATGTCGCCATGTGTTCCCTGAGATGTATGGATAATGAGAACAGACTGGGGACTTGCATGTTGTTAATGACTGATGGATAGCCCTTGAAAAAGGCCCACATTTACATGATGAACGAGACAGGAAAATGATTGAGCATGACGTGCAAGGCCCCTTGCTGCTAAAGCCAATAAGAGCAACATAATGTATAATAACTTGTCAACGGTCTTCATTTGAATCATGGCTCATCCTGTTTTTATACAGCTCACAGTGACCATCAGAATGATGGGAAAATTGCAGCCAAAGTGTCCGGATAGCTTCTTTGAAAAATGAACAATGTTCTCATGGACTGGGTTGGATGCTCATGGAGCTTAACAGCCTGCTGGCATCCGTGCTATATATCTACTCACATTATAGACCTCAAAGACATACATTTCACTTCCCATAAAACAGAAACATGGGCTAATGATTGTATGAAACCCATTCTACTTTCTGGGTGGTGCAATGTCATCATACTATTTTCGAGGGCTCTCGTGTTCTTGTATGTTTAAGGTCATGTGAAGCAAAGAGAACGGGCGCAAGTGCCAGCACTGTTGAACATGTCGGTGTGGTTTGTTTCCCTGTAGACCGCGGCTACTGTGACTGTGGGACGTGTGAGTGTGACGAAGGCTGGTACGGAGATGCTTGCCAGTTCCAGGAGGACTGTAACCTATCCAACAAGAAGAGCAGAGAGCTCTGCAAAAACCAACAGGGGGTGGTCTGCTCCAACAGAGGTACTGCAATAACGAGCACATTTCACTCAACAACTCAGCTTCACACAGGTGCAAAAAACCCCACAACATTCACACAATCACAGCAACCTGCAGAAAACAAACAACATTTAATAGCTTCTTGCTTTTTTCATAGCATTGCAGGTCTGCAGCTAATACAGTGTCTTTGTACTGAATGTCATAAGATGAAATTAATGCAGACCGTTGGCTCCCTGCATGCATGACTGATACATATCAATAATCCAAGCATTAATGAGCATCATTGGGAAGACTTGTGTTCTTGTGATTAAATTTGGTTGTAAATGCAACACAAATTTCACATGACATTATATATAGTCAAACAATAGTAATATGCTAATATTTCTGATAACCTCCCTTAAGCTTTGGTTGCATCATGCATCGGGGATGTTTAATGGGATCTGGATGCTGTGGTGTCTTATCCTTGTGCCCCCCAGCACTTTTAGTTGCCTCACACTACCTTACACCCTTAGGCACATACAGCCCAAATAGTGCTTCCATTGTCCAGCTGAGGCTGGATTCTTTGCCTTAATGTGTGCCACATGGAAACACTGTATGCCCATTTTATAAGTAACTACTTAATGGATAAATAAACACCCACAGAAACACATTTTGCAACTGATAAGCTTAAACTGCTTCTGAAGCTGGCATTTTTCACAGGAACCTGCCATTGTGGAAGCTGCATGTGTGAGAGTAATGACAAGCGCTTGGTGACGGGACGCTTCTGTGAGTGTGATGACAGCGAGTGTCTGGACGAGGACACCGGAGAGATTTGTGGAGGTAAAATATGACTGCTACGCTGACAAAGCGAGTCACTCTTCCCCCAAAACACGTTGCCTTGGTTTACCATCTGGTTATTCAAGGACTATGCATCCTTGGTTTTCTTTATTGGCCAACTTATTATTTCAGCTGTTAGCAGCTGTTCTACCACCTGGAGATATTAGATTTTAATGGGAACATTTTAAGAATATTGCCACATTGAATTAATTTATTCTTCTTATGGGTTACAGAGCATTGATGTTAATTCACAGTTATCGTTAAAATGGAGACAAACCTAATAATAGCTCCGTCTTTGTGAAACAAATGTTGCAGAAGTCTTGGTTAATAGATGTTTAAAGCCAGACACTTCAACAAAAGATCTGCTGCATTGGGGATGACATCAATTTCACAACGTAAAGAAAAGAAGCAATTCTAAATTTTGCATCCATTTTGTCATCCGTATCCATCACAGCCAACCAAGTTATTCTTTTTTTAGACCTTACATCTGACATTACTTTGCTTACACACACACACACACACACACACACACACATATATATATATATATATATATATATATATATATATATATATATATATATATATATATATGATAGAAAATATAATCTCACTCAATCACTGTGACCTCACTCAGCTAAACAGACTGAAATGTTGAAATATTGAAATTTGAAACATATAAACACATGTTGTTCATCTAATGTTGACTCAGAAGTTAATTTGGAAAACAAGTTATCTTCCAGGCTTCCAGGATATTTCCAGGAGTTTGTTTTTTTTTACTTTTCCATGGCATGCTGTCAGAGGAGACTTTGACGTGTCGTATGTACTTCCAGGCCACGGCCAGTGTTACTGTGGAAACTGTTACTGCGCTGCTGGTTGGCATGGAGACAAATGTGAGTTCCAGTGTGACATCAGCCCGTGGGAAAGCAAGCGGAGATGCACATCTCCAGATGGCAAAATCTGCAGCAACAGAGGTCTGTTTGTCTGCTTCATAATCAGTATACAGTCTCAGTTGTCCAGTTTAACATTATATGTTCATAAAAAAGGTCTAACAAGTTTGGAATTGTGCATTGTTAGCATCTGAATCAAAATAATCTTTCATTATGTCTTAAGTCTTAAACTACTCATCTGTTCCATAAATAGGCTCGTCACATATTAAGAAGTGGCTGTTTCTCTACAGTAAATGTGTGACTATGTGGCTTAAAAAGCCACAACACCTTGGAATGAAGAGTGTTGCCAGGAAGCTTTGATGTTTAATAAGCATGTTTCAGGCCACTAAAATACAACAACTAGACAATATTAATTCTTGCAGAATTAAGTGAACAACTAACTGTTTTTGTGGTCTATTGTATTGGAGACAGAGACAGAGCTACTTGAGTCTTTATACGCGTGGGATGATACTAAATGTACTTTCAAGTCTTTAACTATCGACACGAAAAACATATTCTGCTTCTAATCAAAATTACACTTTATCAGTATTATATGCTTATTTCATGATACATCAGTTCTTCGGTACTTGGTTGGGCAATGACAAGAGAAATCTTGTCTTTCTTTTCTTTCTTAACTATTCTTGCAGTAAAGGCTGGTCATGTAGCTTTTCTGGTAATATTTCACTGAGTTTTCTTTAAAAGTGGCATTAAAATAAATTCTAACTCTATCGAAAAAGCAAATATGCGCTTTAATGATATGTGAGACAGATATGTGTATTAATCTTGTTTTTAAGGACAGTAAAGATAGTTCCTGGTTATAGTGACCAGAACAAAGATGTTGACCTGGTTCAGGGAGGCATTGATTTAAATTACCCCGTTTAAATATAGAGACAGTGTGTTGTGTGAGATTTCAAAATGTTCTCTCTCTTTCTGCTTTCCTTTGCTCGTCAGTAACCTTCATCTTTTGCCGACGTTCTAGGATAAACGGATGAATGATCTGACTGGCAGCACCCGATAGATCATTCAGTTTTTTCCCAGCAGCCTGTCAAAGCCCCTCTGTCTGCTTAGCTCACCTGGTCCTCCCAGTAGATAAAATAAAACACAATCATCAGTATAACGGTGGAGGCTAAATACAGGGCTCTATATATAACTTCTTGATCAAAACCATTACATGCTGATTGCTGCATATATTTTATGTGTGTAGAAAGGCGTTGCTAATGCCCGAAAATTCAAAATTTGGTCAAAACAGCATATGCACTTTCAAATGGCTTGCAGATTATTAGTGTCAAATATTCATGAATATGAATTATTACAGGAGTATTAACGTGTTTTGTTTCAAGTTCAGTTGTGACATTTGTGGCAGACAGAAAAGTTCATAGGTCTATTAATCCAGGACTCCAGGGTTATGAGGTGGTGAGGGAAATCGAATGTATGACCGGGGGCCAGACATGCGCCAGCCTCAGCCACGGGCCTGCCAGCTGGCCCGCTCCCCTGGGGTTCCCCGGGCTCTGACTCTGCCGATAAGAGAAAATGGGATTTCCGTCGGCTGCTGCTCAGCTCGAGCCTGGGCTGCGACGTTAAACAAATAAAAAGAGGGGAAACAGATGCAGATGGAGGAAACATTGACACAGAGGAGAAAAAAACTATTTATCATGTTTGCACCTTTTCCTCAAGTTGAAGAAAACTGATGACTTTGAATAAAAACTGTTTTTAAAGAGAAATTATATAAAATAAAAAAAAGTTATGGAGTCAAGTGGCCGACTCTTCACACTAAAATGAGCTGCTATGAAAAGGCCCAGTTGAAAAGGAAGCTCTTGTGGAGCATCTGTTGTATCTGGACTAACATGTCATAGCCATAGAAAATGGTACCAGCTTTGGAAAAAGACAAATGGCATAATATGTCACCCTCATTCTGGGTTTATCTGCACTGGTATGTGAAAAAAACCCAAACAAAAAAAGGATAAAGAATAGAAAAGAAGTTCCCCTTAATTGATGCCTACTCGTCATCACTGAACCTTAAAGCAGCATAAAATAAACTTTTGCAATGTATAGCTCAGTAGATCCCCCTATGGGTGTGGAGGTTTAAATCCAACACTGTCCAAGATTCAGAGTTCTGTTGTCTCTTGTTCGGTCAGTCTTTGTTTTTTCTTCACTTTCTTGAGTCTCCTCTTCCAGACCTCTGTAGCTCTGTGAGCTAGTTTTATCATTGTCAGTGTAGGACAAAGTACTGTGAAGGAATACACAGCTGTCACCTCAGGCGACCAGGACGGGAATCCAACTTTGGTTGTTAATGAAGATCGGATAGTAAAGATGGGAGACAACGTGATGATACAATATGAAACCACAGCAAACCAAACTTTTGTACATTGTCTGTGTCTTAGTGCTCCTTAGGCAGTCCGGGTGCCCCAACTTAATTTATGGTCAAGAAAACCAACCAAGATACTTGTACTCAGTCACCCATGGATCAGCACTCCTTTAATAAGAGTCGGCTGAGATTAGTTTTCTTTCTAAAAATAACAGACATTTCCTAAGTGTTTGAGTCTTTGATGACAAGACTTGGCTTCTAACACCATTTAAGAACCTGTCAAGGAACTGGCTGGTGCTCTTCCTCTCCATCATGTCGGAGGCTTGTTAAAGGAGTATCATTAGCACCTACCTAATGGAGAAAGTTTGAATGCAGAGCTGGTGTAGAAAGATAATGAAGTTGAAAGCCAGCCTTGAGGGAGCTTGTGGATGTGGATGTGTATGTGGTCAGTTTGATGTTCCTACTCTAACCTTCTAAAAGAAAGTGCATAATATCAAACAAGACAGGTGACAGTGAGAGCTAGATGAATCTTTACAAAGTTACTGAAACTGATGAAGTGATCAAAAGTCTTGTGCTGCTTTAACTAATCAGCATTACTTTTCCAGCTTTAAAACAAAACTCAAACTTATATAATCAAAACAGTAAGCTTGTGGTTGCGCTCCCATGTAACGAGGCATATAACATACTGATCACATGTGTTTGCTGCGTGTATTAGGAACCTGCGTGTGTGGGGAGTGTGGCTGTCACGATGTCGATCCCTCCGGCGACTGGGGAGACATTCATGGAGACACATGCGAGTGTGACGAGAGGAACTGCCACGCAACATACGACCGATACACAGATGACTTCTGCTCTGGTTGGAAATCAGTTTTTAAGAAAGAATTACATTGATTTTCTCATCTAAGTATTTACAAAAACCAAACTTTAAAAGTTAGTAGTTGCCTGAAGACATGAAACTGAGATCTACATCATACTTTACAGCCCTCTGTCTCCATGCTTGGTGTGTGCATGTTGCATCATGCTTCTAGCCCTCACCACCACCCCCTGAGTGCATTCATTTAAATTCTTACTGTGTCTTTTGTTTTACTTGTGTGCTTCCTCCAATACTTCCTCCATCCTCTTGGCAGGTCATGGCCAGTGTAACTGTGGCAGGTGTGACTGTAAGGAAGGATGGGCAGGGAAGAAGTGTGAGCATCCTCTGTCTTGCTCCCTGTCCTTGGAAAGCAGTCTGAAGAAATGCAGAGGAACGTCCAATTTGCCGTGCTTCGGACGAGGTACCCTGCTCTCCAGTTGTCATGGTTACTGCAGAAAGCCTCTGTTGTGCTCTCACCTCTTGGTTGAAAAGAGGCATTCCCCTGTGTTTTACATCCCTTTATCCAGCCCTAAAGGGCTTTGAAACCATCAGTGTGTCCAGCAGTCAAAAGTGACTGTAGCTTCAATCCAGACATGAGCTCAACCTTTGACATGTAGTTGTTATGCTTGTTTTGTACTAGAGAAACTAACTGATGTTCTGAAGTTTTTTTTATCTGCACTTTGGAGAATGTTCATTTAATTTGGAGAAGGGAAGAAAATAGATATATATGTTTTTCTAAAAACATATTGTTCACCCATATCCCAAAATACAAGCAAAGGTTCCAGATTTGGGTTATTTACTCTTAGGGGACCTCTTCAGTTCTGGTGTGGTCCAGCATTGTCGTAAATACAAGCCACAAATTTAGCTCCACCTGCAGATAGCGGTACATGCAGATTTGTTCACCATCCCACCAATACCAGGAAGAAAGTGATGGCAGCAGAGTTTAAAGAGCCTGCCAAGGAAGCATTTCAGTTGATGAAATCACAACTTTCTTCATCGCTCCCTCTGAACCAAGTCTTCTTTGGTTTCTTCAGCACCGCTACTACAAGTAATGTACCAAGAATAGTGAGCTGTCCATCTTCTTATGACCAAACTGAAGCCCAGAGATGTTGATGTTGGTGTGTGAAGGGTTGCTGTGATGATGCTTGAAATCCAGGTTGGACCTCAAAGTTGCTGTGCATTTTAGGCCAGCTGGGTGCGTTGTGTCAGTGTGGGGGTCTTACTTACCAATGTGCCAAACGAACGCAGGGTACGTGTAGCAGCCATGCTGTGCACATGTACATGTTCTTAAATGCAAGTACATTCTGGCCCTAACCGGGGGCTAAGCTTGACATTGAACCTGATTTCATACATCAGACAATATACTGACTGGCATCATGAAATCTGTGAAAGTACAAGAGCCATAGAAACAAGTGAGTCCAGCTAAATGACTGATGCACATAATGAGTTTGAAAAGACGTACTTACCACACTGAAACCTTTCCACTCTGTGGTCGAAGGGCTGCTTCTCAACACCTAATTACTCATCGGAAATGGGCTCAAACACATATAGCTGCACACCAAATGCCTCCATAGACAGATGCCCCATTGAGTGACATTAGACAATTGTAACTATTCCTACCTTGGAACAAGCACCAACCATCAAACATCCTGGCTGAGGCTCATACAGAAGTAAGATTTGTTGCAGTTCCTCGACTAACAGCTAGAAGCTGCCTGCAAAAGTGAGTCAATCTCCATCAACTCTCATGGTAAAATGTCCAACTTTAGAGCAGAAATAAACGTATTTAGTCTGGCTCAAAAACATTTTGGTCTCAATCGTCTCAACCCATGACAACTCTGAAGGTTGGATTATTTTTTTATACAATGCCAGGTGAATTTACATAAAGCGTTTTATTTATTTCTAATATGATTGATTGACAGTTGGCTCAGCCAATGGCTGTTATCGCTTCCTCATCTGTGAACATCATGTTACTGCACTGCACAGCAAAGCAACCTGACATTTTTACAAACCAGTGTCGACTAAATACCACAGTTTTGACCAAGAACATGTGAAACATGTATTCTGCATAATATTTACAGCAGAATATTCTGCTATAAAGATTCCTCTATTGTTTTTACAGTCTATGCTTCAGATATGAAGCTTTGTTATAAAGCAACCAATCAGCAAGCAGCTTATGACACTGCAGACAACCAATCAATGCATGCATTTAATAATTCGTCAGCAAACCAAAACAGCTCATTCTTACAGGACCACTCACAGGGATTAGGGTGTGTAACATGCATGTAGGCAAATGTCAGATAAGAAACAACATTACATACCCTGTCTAGTTTCCTCAGAAAACTAATCCAAACAGCCGATGAATGCATTCTATTGGACCTTTAAGAAGACAAATGTCTAGCTCACCTGAAGCTGTTCAAGTGTCTTCCAAAACAAAGCGGTTGTTGTTCACTGCAACCGCTTTGTTTTGTCCTGAACATTATTGTAGTTTTCTGCAGAAACCCCATGAGCATTTTTATATATCAGAAAGGGTTCTGTAAATGTTGTTGCATTCTACCAGTCACTCTGGTAGGCGGACGATAGCAGAACCTGCTCAGGGGTCTGGAGTTAGAAGTTAATGTGACGCATTGATTTCATGTTTCATTGGAGTGTAGTGGAGGTCTGCTAAGAGAGCATAGCTGTAAGCTGCAGCTTTGTTCTGAACAAAAAGACAGGATACATGAACTGTTTTTTTTATTGTACAATATTATAGCAGCTGTAGATACCCCCCACACCCACGGGTGCTGATTAAATCTGCAAACTGAAACCACGTAAGATAAGGCTGCTACCATGGAGATAACCACCCTAAAAAAATACACCGCCACAGGTCACCAGTGGCGCTAAGGCAGGCACTGCAGAGTAAACATGAAACCAGTTTAGTGACCTTTTGACAACTATTCACCACATATTGTGTTAGACAGACTTTGATTTTGACAGTTTGATTCTGACAGCCTCAAACCAATGCAACACATGGGGCACATTGTGTTTCCACTTAGATGGTAAAAATTAACTTTTGCTGGGATTTATTTAACTTGAATTTATCCAGCAGGTCATTCAAATAAACTACAAATGCTGCAGCAAAATAGAATTAGAAATGATTCTGTGTGGTAGTAAAATGAATGGGATTCTCGAAGGTTTCCCTCTCAGGCCGTTACATTACAGTCTGCATTTGTACCACTTGCACTTTCTTCAATTGCACCTTTTTTTACACTTTACACACCTAAATAAGTATCATATGATCAGGACTAACAATAAATCTGATAACTATTTCAGCATTTCCAACATCTGCTAAGGCCCAAGGTTTATGCTGAGAAGCATCTTCTGAAACCACAACGTAAGATCCTCCAGTGTCTCCGCTTTTTCTTTTTTATTTTATAGCAATAAATATCCAAATGTAACGGACTGAGGAAGGGGGGAAGCTATAAGTATGTTTTTGTCTATGGTGACAAGTCTGTTCATATGTGCTTTTATTTTGTTTCATTTCTGATTTACTGATTTAGTCCAATGCTTGATTAATCAAATGTTTTAGGAGTAACAACTTTGATAGGAATGAAAGGATATGTGAAAGGATATGTGAAAAAACAAACTGGAGACAGGGAGTCAGGAAGCAGTTAAAGGGAGTAGGGAACGGAGGGAGGAAAGAGAGAAAGTGAAGGAGACAGACGCTGATAATCACTTCGGCATGGATGAATGCAGCTGGTGCGGATGGCAGCTTTAGTGGAAAAACCTTGAAATTTGAAACAGCGGTTTCAGAGCCTTTCTTCCTGACACAGGCAGACGGGACGCTTGTGGGTAGGACATTCCTTTTTCTGTGGTATTTCCTCAAGGAAACACCTGCTTTCAACATTCTTCTTTTTTCTTGATTTTTGGAATTCCTTCTCTCCACAGCGTGGCCCCTTGTACACGATAACTGTGTGAGCCCAGCATTTAACCATCAAGGATGTCTGTATATCACATAGTTGTTCTGGTTTCTTTGTCCTTTGATCTTATACACTTTCCTACATTTGTTTTGGACAAATGCAGGAAAGTGCATTAATAAAAGCTCACACTGGGGGAATGAACATGGGCAGGCAGGATGATCCTAATATTATCGGTGAAGTCACAATACCCTGGAAGTCTGAAAAACTCCCCTCCAAAAAAATGACCACATTTTGTTTGCAGTCTTCACATTTGAGTTTAAAGCCCAGCAAAATGACTATTCTTAATTTGGATAATAAGATATAATTGGTTTCTCTGTCAGGCAGGTTCTCAGCTATTTAATAAAGACCACAGCATCACAAATACAACCAAACTCCAAATCGGCTCATAGTATTTATTATGTTTTCATAGTATACTATTGTAAATGAAATTGCAGCTGGAAGTTGTGATCATCCAAATCATCAGTCTTCTTGTTTCCCAGTAGCCATAGTAGTCTCATTTGTTTGCACTGTTAGCCACTCAAAAGACTTCTTTTTAGTCTGAAATATCAGTTTAAATTTCATTTGAAGGAATATTTGATTACTTCTAGGAAGTGCCTGGCTGTTGTGGTTTTCTGTTTCTGTTAGTGGCACAAAACCAGCCTGAGAGACGTTCCTCCCATCCTGCTTGTGCCTTGGGACAACTGCGTATGTCTCACAGCTCTGTGGCTCACAGCTCTGTGTCTCACAGCTCTGTGGCTCACAGCTCTGTGGCTCACAGCTCTGTGTCTCACAGCTCTGTGGCTCACAGCTCTATGGCTCACAGCTCTATGGCTCACAGCTCTGTGGCTCACAGCTCTGTGTCTCACAGCTCTGTGGCTCACAGCTCTATGGCTCACAGCTCTATGGCTCACAGCTCTGTGGCTCACAGCTCTATGACTCACAGCTCTGTGGCTCACAGCTCTGTGTCTCACAGCTCTGTGTCTCACAGCTCTGTGTCTCACAGCTCTGTGGCTCACAGCTCTGTGTCTCACAGCTCTGTGTCTCACAGCTCTGTGGCTCACAGCTCTGTGGCTCACAGCTCTATGACTCACAGCTCTATGGCTCACAGCTCTATGACTCACAGCTCTATGACTCACAGCTCTGTGTCTCACAGCTCTGTGTCTCACAGCTCTGTGACTCACAGCTCTGTGTCTCACAGCTCTGTGTCTCACAGCTCTGTGTCTCACCGCTCTGTGTCTCACAGCTCTATGACTCACAGCTCTGTGTCTCACAGCTCTGTGTCTCACAGCTCTATGACTCACAGCTCTATGGCTCACAGCTCTCAGCTCTATGACTCACAGCTCTATGACTCACATCTCTATGACTCACAGCTCTATGGCTCACAGCTCTATGGCTCACAGCTCTGTGTCTCACAGCTCTATGACTTACAGCTCTATGACTCACAGCTCTATGGCTCACAGCTCTCAGCTCTATGACTCACAGCTCTATGACTCACATCTCTATGACTCACAGCTCTATGGCTCACAGCTCTATGGCTCACAGCTCTTAGCTCTATGGCTCACAGCTCTATGACTCACAGCTCTATGACTCACATCTCTATGACTCACAGCTCTATGGCTCACAGCTCTGTGGCTCACAGCTCTATGACTCACAGCTCTATGGCTCACAGCTCTCAGCTCTATGACTCACAGCTCTATGACTCACATCTCTATGACTCACAGCTCTATGGCTCACAGCTCTATGGCTCACAGCTCTTAGCTCTATGGCTCACAGCTCTGTGTCTCACAGCTCTATGACTCACAGCTCTATGACTCACAGCTCTATGACTCACAGCTCTATGGCTCACAGCTCTCAGCTCTATGACTCACAGCTCTATGACTCACATCTCTATGACTCACAGCTCTATGGCTCACAGCTCTGTGGCTCACAGCTCTATGACTCACAGCTCTATGGCTCACAGCTCTCAGCTCTATGACTCACAGCTCTGTGGCTCACAGCTCTGTGGCTCACAGCACGCAGAGAATAATGTGTTCAGTGATAATTCCTACATATAAATGCAACAGTTATAACCCCTGCACATGCAAACTAACATGTTACTATTGCTTCAGTCATTTGTTCTTTAACTACACTGACAGTAAGTCAGACATATGAGTGCGTTTAAGAATAAATAATAATGGCTCACAGCTCTATGTCACACAGCTCTATGTCACACATCGTGTAGTGTAAAGGAGGGAGGGAGCGAGTAGGAGACCGAACAAGAGCCGGCACATCCTGGACAGCGCTGGTAAAGCAACGTCCACACCTGTCGAGGGTCTGTTGAGTCAAACATGACAAAATCTCCTTGCGCTACTTTAGAGATTCTTAAATATTAACAATGGTACCACCAACACAGGACTTCATGCAGACCATGAAGAACAAAAACACATGTGGAAGAAATAAGAGTTTAACATAGAAGTTACCATGATTCTCTTTATTCCAGCCTTGGCTAATACTTGATCACAGCTTATACATCCATGTAATGCAATAAAACACACTCTTGTTTCTTTAAAGCATGACTAAGCATTTAAGAATCTAACCTGCTTCGTTTTGTTTTGCCCCGAATTTCTGGATTCGTCCACTGATGTGATAAATTATACACTTAAACACACTCACACACTGATGTGGATGGCTTTGATTTCTGCACAGATAATTGATCAGACAGGGCTGTTATGACATCAGCAGTTGCTGGGGTAACTGAGTGCTCAGAGCAGATGGTGGTATGTTGTTTGTGAATCAGGAACTGAGATTGTTGTAAACGTATGTGTTTCAGTGTGACAGTGATGTGACACGAGCAACACATCAGAGGACGCCTCTCTTAAGTTCATGTTTTGCGCTCGTTATTGCTCCTGATTCTGTTCTATGAGTCACCAGGTTGATAAAGCCAGGCAAATGTATTTCAGGTGTTTTTTTTGTTTTTTTGGTGGCAATAAACACAACATGTATCTAGCAGAGCCAAAAACAGAAATCAGTGTTCAGAGTAATAACTGTATAAAACTGACATACCAGCTTCAATATGCGTTCAGTGAGTGCATTATTTTTCTCTAGTGGCCAGGTTACAAAAAGCACCTCATGTTAGAAGTTATTCTGTTTTCTTACGATTATTATTTATTCTTAAACGCACTCATATGTCTGACTTACTGTCAGTGTAGTTAAAGAACAAATGACTGAAGCAATAGTAACATGTTAGTTTGCATGTGCAGGGGTTATAACTGTTGCATTTATATGTAGGAGTTATCACTGAACACATTATTCTCTGCGTGCAGCTGCAGAGACTGTTGGAGAGACAGAGCATCCACATGCACACATGCCTCAGCCTCTGCATTAGTGGAGACATTAAACAGACACTGGGTTTCTCTTGTGTGTACGTTTTAATTTAAAATGTTATAAGCATTTTTTCAACTTTTGGCTATTTTAGGAGGGAGTTTGGGGGTTTTAGGAGGGAGTATAACCTTAACATAATGCTTTTTAGCTAGACTGACAAGGTAGCTTCACTAATTTAACATTGATTGTTTAATTGTTGTAAAAGTAAAATGCAAATGCAAAAGAGGTCAAAAGCTATATCTCACAGTGCCCAAGTCTCATGTTGTGTGTTAATTGTTAACATTTTTGGAAGTGCAGTTATGAAAAGTATTGCCTAAATACACCCCATTCTCATTCCCAAGTCTTCGCATGTTGAAGTTTGGTAAGGATCCATTTATATTTATTTTAAATGCCAAAGGTACCCTCAGGTTTTTGAGAAGTGGGACAGGTTTGAAATGTATTTTATTGTGTATTTGTTTTCCAAACCACACAAACAAATGAATTTACTTTTCACATGACTGTAGATGACATTTAATGACTAGCTGAGGTAGAAAACGTTTTTCTTGAGTCTTCAGAATGCAGAATAGATGAACTGACATCCTGCCTGAGTTTTCTCCAAGAGTATTTTATTTTATGTCTAAAAATATGACTCACACCAACATGATAAAAGAATAAATGTTAAAGTACGCTGCAAGACGTCAGTGATGGTTCAGGACAGGTTTCTTATGAGGTTGTGCGTGAGCCTGCCTGCAGCCCTCCGTACTGACAACGCACTGACTGAAGTGGGATCGGCGTCTTCAGCTGTGTAAGTGAGTGGGCGTGCTGCCCGTGAGGGGGTTTATTCAAGTGGGGGAAATCGTGTATTTTTATACAAAATATTGGTGGATTTTGTCTGCCAGGTGATTTTAGGCATGTAAATACAGTTTCCTTACAGACTAAATAAAAAATTCAAAGTGAGAGATTATGTGAGACAAAAAATAAATAAAGGTTGCTCTGCTAGTATTGAACGAGTTTTTTTTTAATGAAACGCTGCTCAGGTGTGACAAATGTCTGTGTTTCTAGGTCAGTGCCAGTGTGGACAGTGTACTTGCCACCCACCTGGGGACAGCCGCATTCATGGAAAAAACTGTGAGTGTGATGACCGTCAGTGTGAGGACATTAGTGGAGAGGTCTGCGGAGGTGAGAGCGCACACTCACATGCACAACCGCAACTACACACACACTCACATGCACAACCGCAACTACACACACACTCACATGCACAACCGCAACTACACACACACTCACATGCACAACCGCAACTACACACACACTCACGTGCACAACCGCAACTACACACACACTCACGTGCACAACCGCAACTACACACACACTCACGTGCACAACCGCAACTACACACACACTCAGATGCACAACCGCAACTACACACACACTCACATGCACAACCGCAACTACACACACACTCACATGCACAACCGCAACTACACACACACTCACGTGCACAACCGCAACTACACACACACTCACTAGCAAAATGACAAATTGACAGTTCAGAGAGTAAGTCTGTTTTAACTTATCACTGTCAAAGCTGCATCCTAGAATTATATATATATATATATAATTCTAGGATGCAGCTTTTCTGAGGATCTCGGTCAAGAACAAATTTGCTCTAAGTGCTACATAAATCTCATCTGGTATACACAATCTCAGATCTCATAGTCTACTGCATCTGTGTCTGCAACACTCTCCTCTGCAAAACCCTGAGATATTGAAAATCTCAGAAAGCATGCACCCAGATTCAGCCACTCTGAGACTGTGCCAACAGTGATTTTGAAGCTCAGTACAGCGTGATCGCTCCCTTTTCATTTGTACTCACAGACACAATCCCTTAAACTTTTGAGCCTATTGTGGTGAGAATAAATGAATAAATACAGATCTTTGAAGCTTCTGGTTGATTTCTAAGAAAGTTCCCTCTCATATTTTCAGGCATTTAGCTACAGGGACTAGAGTGGACCTAAAAACCGTACCAGTGTTCTGGTGAAAACCAACAGCGCCCCAACTATCGCTTACTAAGTGTCAAACACACCGGAGGACGTGGCGGATTTGGGCTTTTTTTTGCAACCCCAGAATCAGAGCACCTTGCAATTATTAAGTTAATCTAACTGCCAATTCACATGTCACAGTTACAAGGCAACAAAATACAGATGACATCTAACCAGAAGCAGTAACATTAGAATGAAATGATATATACAGAGGTGCAGGTATACTATATCATGCATGAACGTGTGTGAGCATGAGGGTCTGTTGCTACACGTATGTACAGCAGGCTATAACCATATGATAAGTTCAACCAGGACACTCTTGAAAAAGAGATTTTTAATCTCAACGAGGTTATGCTGGCTAAATAAAAATTAAAAATAAATAAATTAAAATTATTACTGCTAAAAGCGATTCCTCAAGTTCTCATTTTTGATCAATACATATTAATATGTCATGTGCTATTGCTCATATAAAGATGTTCCTAATTTTAACTGGTAAAGACCAGATTATTCTCAACTGAAAGAAGTTATCTTTTATTTTCTTCTTTTCTTCCACATCATTGTACAGTGCAGGTATCTGCTGTGAGGCTGACAGCTGTTTACTCACAGGCCTGGAAGTTGTTAGTTTTGTTTGTCTTGTTTCTTCTTTTTTTCTCTAAAGAAGGTCTCCAGTGTGTCGACTTTATAGTGTAGGATTGTACAAAACATGCAGAGCCACGGTGCCGTCAGTGCAGACAACTGAGAATAGACAAGTGCACATAACTCAGCCCTGCTGAGTTAACGAACCTGTCAGTCAGTGACAGCTTCGTTACACTTAACTCTTCAAGACAAAACTTTGACATAAAAGATTCCGCTTTTTGTTCCAAACTGCATTCCTGTCTATTTCTACTACTATTAAGTTTGTAAATTTCATAAATGTCACTTGTTATAAGTTACAGAATCGCGTGAACAACTGCTTTGAATGACGAGAGAGTGAACCTGCATTTATTCGCTTGCTGAAACAGGAATCCGAGCGACAGAAGAGCTTCAATGCGAGAGGGAGTTTTGTAAAAGAGTAAACTAAACGTTTGGTTTAGTCTGTCAGCTAAACAGCAAAAACCTCTACCTAACAAAGGAACCTTGCAAGGACTTTTTTTTTTTTAAGCAGTCCTATATCGCACACTTTTATTTACTTTATATCTATTTTATTTCCTTCCTGTCGTGAGTTCTGCAGATGAAGGTCCAGTGGATTCATGTTTGACACTGTTAATGGCAAATCTAGAATCTGGAAGCTATTGATCCCCATCTATGTGATGATCAGGGCAGACACATATTTACTATGCAGACGACTCTGTGATACAAGAATCATTGGAATTAGGAAATAAACCAGGTCCACCCGGCAGCGGCTGCGGGCATTTCTTCAGCTTCAGCTACTCCCGTAGGCTCTGGACTGTTTGGTTCCCGTAGACCTCCCTGACCTGACTCTAGACTGTTTGGTTCTTGTAGACCTTCCTGAACCAACTCTAGATTGTTTGGTTCCTGTAGACCTCTCTGACCTGATTCTAGACTGTGTGGTTCCTGTAGACCTCCCTGAGCTGAATCTAGTCTGTTTGGGTCCTGTAGACCTCCCTGAGCTGACTCGAAAATGTTTGGTTCCTGTGGACCTCCCTGAGCTGACTCTAGACTGTTTGGTTCCTGTAGACCTCACTGATCCGACTCCAGACTGTTTGGTTCCTGTAGACCTCACTGATCCGACTCCAGACTGTTTGGTTCCTGTGGACCTCCCTGAGCTGACTCTAGACTGTTTGGTTCCTGTAGACCTCCCTGACCTGACTCTAGACTGTTTGGTTCCTGTGGACCTTCCTGAGCTGACTCTAGACTGTTTGGGTCCTGTAGACCTCCCTGACCTGACTCCAGACTGTTTGGTTCTTGTAGACCTTCCTGAACCGACTCTAGATTGTTTGGTTCCTGTAGACCTCTCTGACCTGATTCTAGACTGTGTGGTTCCTGTAGACCTCCCTGAGCTGAATCTAGTCTGTTTGGGTCCTGTAGACCTCCCTGAGCTGACTCGAAAATGTTTGGTTCCTGTAGACCTCCCTGACCTGACTCCAGACTGTTTGGTTCCTGTAGACCTCACTGATCCGACTCCAGACTGTTTGGTTCCTGTAGACCTCACTGATCCGACTCCAGACTGTTTGGTTCCTGTAGACCTCACTGATCCGACTCCAGACTGTTTGGTTCCTGTAGACCTCCCTGACCCGACTCCAGACTGTTTGGTTCCTGTAGACCTCCCTGACTTGACACTAGACTGTTTGGTTCCTGTAGACCTCCCTGACCCGACTCCAGACTGTTTGATTCCTGTAGACCTCCCTGACCTGACACTAGACTGTTTGGTTCCTGTAGACCTCCCTGACCTGACACTAGACTGTTTGGTTCCTGTAGACCTCCCTGACCCGACTCCAGACTGTTTGGTTCCTGTAGACCTCCCTGACCTGACTCTAGACTGTTTGGTTCCTGTAGACCTCCCTGACCCGACTCCAGACTGTTTGATTCCTGTAGACCTCCCTGACTTGACACTAGACTGTTTGGTTCCTGTAGACCTCCCTGACCCGACTCCAGACTGTTTGATTCCTGTAGACCTCCCTGACCTGACACTAGACTGTTTGGTTCCTGTAGACCTCCCTGACCTGACACTAGACTGTTTGGTTCCTGTAGACCTCCCTGACCCGACTCCAGACTGTTTGATTCCTGTAGACCTCCCTGACCTGACTCTAGACTGTTTAGTTCCTGTAGACCTCCCTGACCTGACTCTAGACTGTTTGGTTCCTGTGGACCTTCCTGAGCTGACTCTAGACTGTTTGGGTCCTGTAGACCTCCCTGACCTGACTCCAGACTGTTTGGTTCTTGTAGACCTTCCTGAACCAACTCTAGATTGTTTGGTTCCTGTAGACCTCTCTGACCTGATTCTAGACTGTGTGGTTCCTGTAGACCTCCCTGAGCTGAATCTAGTCTGTTTGGGTCCTGTAGACCTCCCTGAGCTGACTCGAAAATGTTTGGTTCCTGTAGACCTCCCTGACCTGACTCCAGACTGTTTGGTTCCTGTAGACCTCACTGATCCGACTCCAGACTGTTTGGTTCCTGTAGACCTCACTGATCCGACTCCAGACTGTTTGGTTCCTGTAGACCTCACTGATCCGACTCCAGACTGTTTGGTTCCTGTAGACCTCCCTGACCCGACTCCAGACTGTTTGGTTCCTGTAGACCTCCCTGACCTGACTCTAGACTGTTTGGTTCCTGTAGACCTCCCTGACCCGACTCCAGACTGTTTGATTCCTGTAGACCTCCCTGACTTGACACTAGACTGTTTGGTTCCTGTAGACCTCCCTGACCCGACTCCAGACTGTTTGATTCCTGTAGACCTCCCTGACTTGACACTAGACTGTTTGGTTCCTGTAGACCTCCCTGACCCGACTCCAGACTGTTTGATTCCTGTAGACCTCCCTGACTTGACACTAGACTGTTTGGTTCCTGTAGATCTCCCTGACCCGACTCTAGACTGTTTGGTTCCTGTAGACCTCCCTGACCCGACTCCAGACTGTTTGAATCCTGCAGACCTCCCTGACCTGACTCTAGACTGTTTAGTTCCTGTAGACCTCCCTGACCTGACCTCATCCCAACTCATTAGTTTGACAATACTGGACCAGATCAATCAGTCTTGTGTGGATATGTCCCACAGGCTTTTTAAGTCGCAGTAATCAAACCATTAAATCAAAAACCCTCTCTTGATCCAGACATTTTAGATAATTATCTACCGATTTCCAACCTTCCATTTATCTCTAAAATTCTGGAAAAGGTCGTTGCCGCAGCTGTGTGAACATTTGTATAGAAATGATCTATTTGAAGTTCTTCAGTCAGGGTTCAGATGCATCATAGCACAGAAACAGCACTGGTTCCAGTCTCCAATGACCTTCTTATGGACTCAGATGATGGATTAGTGTCCATACTGGTTCTGGTGGACTCAGATAATGGATTAGTGTCCATGCTGGTTCTGGTGGACTCAGATAATGGATTAGTGTCCATGCTGGTTCTGCTGGACTCAAATAATGGGTTAGTGTCCATACTGGTTCAGCTGGACCTCAGATAATGGGTTAGTGTCCATACTGGTTCTGCTGGACTCAAATAATGGGTTAGTGTCCATACTGGTTCTGGTGGACTCAGATAATGGATTAGTGTCCATGCTGGTTCTGCTGGACTCAAATAATGGGTTAGTGTCCATACTGGTTCTGGTGGACCTTAGGTAATGGATTAGTGTCCATACTGGTTCTGCTGGATCCCAGATAATGGATTAGTGTCCATACTGGTTCTGCTGGACTCAGATAATGGATTAGTATCCATACTGGTTCTGCTGGACCTCAAATAATGGATTAGTGTCCATACTGGTTCTGCTGGACCTCAGATGATGGATTAGTGTCCATACTGGTTCTGCCGGACCTCAAATAATGGATTAGTCTCCATACTGGTTTTGCTGGACCTCAAATAATGGATTAGTGTCCATACTGGTTCTGCTGGACCTCAAATAATGGATTAGTCTCCATACTGGTTTTGCTGGACCTCAGATAATGGGTTAGTGTCCATACTGGTTCTGGTGGACCTCAGATAATTGATTAGTGTCCATACTGGTTCTGCTGGACCCCAGATAATGGATTAGTATCCATACTGGTTCTGCTGGACTCAGATAATGGATTACTATCCATACTGGTTCTGCTGGACTCAGATAATGGGTTAGTGTCCATACTGGTTCTGGTGGACCTCAGATAATGGGTAAGTGTCCATACTGGTTCTGCTGGACCTCAGATAATGGATTAGTCTCCATACTGGTTCTGCTGGACTCAGATAATGGATTAGTGTCCATACTGGTTCTGCTGGACCTCAAATAATGGATTAGTCTCCATACTGGTTCTGCTGGACCTCAGATAATGGGTTAGTGTCCATGCTGGTTCTGCTGGACCTCAGATAATAGGTTAATGTCCATACTGGTTCTGCTGGACCTCAGATAATGGATTAGTGTCTATACTGGTTTTGATGGACCTCAACGCTGCTTTTGATACTATAAATCACAGCATTTTACTGCAGAGACTAGAGTATGTTGTTGGGATTAAAGGGACAGCTCTAGATTGGTTTAAATCATATCTGTCTTATAGATTCCAGTTTGTTCATGTTCATGAGGTTTCTTCATTACAGATGAGGGTCTGCTCTGGTGTCCTACAGGGTTCAGTTCTAGAGCCAATCCTTATACATGCAGCCCTTGGGAAGTATTATCCAGAACCACGGCATTAATGTTCATTGTTATGCCGATGATACGCAGCTGTATTTGTCTATGAAGATGAAACAGAACCATCAGACAAACTTCAGATGTCTTAAGGACATCAAGAACTGGATGTCCACCAATTTTTTTCCTAAATTCTGATGTTGTTGTTTGTGGTCCAAACACCTGAGGAAGGGATTAGACGGTGTTGCGATGGCCTCCAGTAAAACTGTGAGAAACCTTGGAGTTATTTTGATCAGGATTTGTCATTTAAACAGCAGATTAATCCACTTTTAAAACCAAACTTCAAACGTTTCTGTTTAGTAAAGTCTGTAGTTAGTCTTCAAAGAAACCTGGATTATTACCTCTCCCTCAATTGTTCTCTACTTGAAAGTACTCACACCGCCGTTTTAAATAACTCTAAACCACTGACAGGCTCGCCCAACGCTTTCATGCTGTTGTTGGGAACCTGTCTCACAACTACCTTCTCTTTACTGTCCATACTTTCTTGTGCTAAAGCTCAGTGGACACTGTGAAAAGCTAATGAAAACTAATTGAATGAGGATGAGCTTGTCGTACCCTCAAAGCAATTAACCGCTCTCCCAAACTGGCTGATTGAGGCAACCAAGCGTAGCCTGCCATGGCTGCCACTCCACTCCATCCAAGGCAGAAACAAGCTTATGTTCATTTGTAACCGCTCTCTAACACTACCACTACACACACTCATTCCCATTACACCAACTGCCACCTCAACACTTATTGATTACGAGCTCCTGCTGCACTGGAAAGTGAGGAGAGGCAGATATGGAGCGATAATAAGACAGGCGATGTTTATATGCAGAGATCACCCACAACATGATAACTTCACAGTCGATGTGAACAAAACGGTGCTTGTTACTCTGACAAGTACCAGCCTCCCAGTCACTTTTCAGAGCAGACCACCTCATTGTTTTTAACAGAACTCCTTACCAGCAACAGCTTCCACCAGCAGGATAATGTGCTTTACAAGTTTTTAGCTGTCTATATAGTATCAGTTCACAGCAAAGAGGCATCTCAATGCACTTTATATAAAGAAAAAAAACGAATTTCTTCTGAGCAAGCACTTTAGATAGTGGGAAGGAAAACGAAAACTCCCTTTTAACAGGAAGACAGTCCCAGCAGTTTCAAGTTCAGAGACATTTTAATCACCTGATGTTGTTTATTGGGATTCTGGCTTGTTCACAATCAGATTAGAAAAGGGCAGATTATTCACTAAAATGTAAAGCTTCACAAACCTTTCCAAAGATGCTGTCAAACCATAGACCATCAAGTGGTCTCCTGAGATCCTCTGAAACAGCTGCCTAGTTCTCTGAAACTTAAAACAACCAACATGTTCAAAAGACTGGGAGTTACCTTCTATGTTCATGCTGCTTCTATTCAGGATTGTTTGGGCAGATGTGAAATCAGATATCCACGATACAGCAGATACGGTTTTTCACAGAAGATAAAACTCAGCCCGATTTTAATGTTATAATTGCCCTCTTGTGATGCATTCAGCCTCAGATAGATTAAGCCATCAGCCATGTTAGATAGTTAGTTAGTTTACTAACCAGTCTTAATCACAGAAAAGCATCGTCTCTGGCTGCCATGACTTGCAAAACAAAGGCTGCTTATTTAAACTGAATTTTTGGGATTATTTTGGGATTATCAAACCTGAATTTTTATCCACACTTTCCAAAGCGACTTCCAACAGAGGAATAAAAGCCACAGGAACATAGCAGATCACAAAGTAGGTGCAGATGAATCCGCGTTTAAATCCGTGCGGCTAAGGCGACATTCAAATGCAGTTTACTGCAGTTTAGTAGAAACTGGAGAGCACAGAGGACAGTTTTCAACACCTTCTTGAACGTACTGAGGGACGACTCCACTCCTGTATCAACTCGTAACTTGTTCCACCTTTGAGGAACCACGTGTAGAGCAGTCTGGACTGAGATCTCCTCGCGGGAGGAGAAGACAAGGCCAGTCTGTGCTCTTGTGAAGAGCGCAGTGCTCCTGAAGGGGTGTGAACCTTTACGACGGGGTTCATTCAGGCAGCTGTGGACTCTGAGACCACCTTGTAGACCAGTGACAGGGACCTGTGTTTTATTGGAGCAGCCACAGGTAGCCACTGAAGACCAGTGAACAGAGGTGTGACGTGTGCCCGTCTGTGTCGATGAAAGACCAGACGTGCTGCTGCATTCTGGACCTTTGTAGTGGTTTGAGCAGACGAGCTGGAAGGATGGTGAGGAGGAAGTTGCAGTAATGGGGGCGGGATATAAGCATGGCCTGTATCAGGAGTTGAGTTGCAGATGTAGTCAGATAAAGTCTTTTTTTATGTTAATGCTAGAGAGAACAAACCGTCACACCCAGGCAACATGGTCAGAGAAACATAAATGGTCATCAAACATGACATCCAGCTTCTTTGTAACCTCATGGGAGTGACAGTAGAAGATGTTACACTGAATCACATTCATGCTAAGTGGATTTAAGAGCCAAGTCAAACTTTCACGCCATGTATGAATGTATGTGTTTGTAGGTGCTGAAATAACTTACCATGTTTGAGTAACACACTGTGGTTTGTTAGATAAAACTGTGGAGGTTAGAGGGCTTACACCTCCAGAGAAAACTAGGAGTAGGTAGATGCATGTAGTCCACCAACTAACCAGGTCCCAGTCTGGTGGACAGAAAACTCTCAGTTCTCCAGGTAACAGATACTTATACTGATGGATCTGGTCTTTGGTTCCTTTGACAATATGAACAAAGTTCCTCTCAACTGTGAACCAGACACAAAACCAGACAAAAAAAGAATGTTTTTTTAAAGAGACCAAAGGTAAAAGTACGTCTTTGTGAAATAAAATCTTTAGTCTTATTCATTTGCTTACAGTTTATGTTTAATCACATGAAATAAAAAAAAAACATGTTTTTTTGTTTTTCATGGGATGCTTTGCAGTCTGCACATCTGCTCCAGATATCACGTGCTCTTGTTGAAATATTATTAGGATAAGTGTGTTGAATGTATTTGAAGCTGAATCAGGTCAGTAAGATTTACTATTAATATGCATTTGTACAAGTGTGACTTGAAGATGTGACTTTCAGCAGAGAGCAAACCTGGATTAGCCATTGGATGAGTCAATACAACTGTCAAACAATTTCCTGCAGATTATGGATTTACAGCAATAAAAATAATGTATGATGCTCTGCATATTTCTACTTATTCAACATGGTATGATCTGTTGCCTCTTATTCAGTCAAAGGTGCAACGGCTCTTGGTGTTATAATTTTAGGTGAGTGGTCTAAGGGTCCTGTTGGACATGAACGACAGCCTAAGTTGCACGGTGCTTGAGAGCGCCACAGACATGCTAATGGGTTTTAGGACATCACAGCGGCCGCCTGCCTCTTTCAACCAATTTAAGCCTTCCTGGTGTGTATGCGAGTGTTTTGTTCTGCCATTTCCATTCTTTGTTTTTCATCTTTTTCTGAAGCTGTTGAGATTTATTAAAAACAGAACAAGACCAGTGATGACAGTTCCTTTCATGTCCTGAGGGGAAAAACAATAAGCTCCCTGTGTCCCCCCTCATCTCCTGGCAGCTCTGCCCCCACCCCGCCGCGCTGCCTATTAGTGTCAAAGTATGATGTCTTCGCTGTCAACTCTTTGTATTTATGGACTTTAAAAGTATTTTTTTTGTCTCCAGTGGTTTTTCTTTGTAATCTTTCTATCGGTGAATGCTTTGCTTTGTTGTTTTCTGCTGTTTTGTGTGTTTTCTCATGTCCGTGCACCATATTGTGTCTCTTTTAAATGAAGGCCCTTCTGCCCTCCACCGCCAGGTCACGGTTACTGTTCATGTGGACGATGCATCTGTGAGGAGGGCTGGTTTGGGAGGCTGTGCCAGTTCCCCAGGTCTTGTGACATGAGCGATGCCCAGAGCAAAGAGCTTTGCGAGACTGCTGATGGAGTCATGTGCAATGGCAAAGGTAAAAATAATTTAAAAAAACATACAAAGAAAGAAAATACAATCCTTTGTTATGAAGAAAGTTGAGTATTAGTTGATGCAAATGTGCCAATTGTAGTGATTCTTGAAATATCCTGGATAAAACAAATGAAAGAAAGAAAATCATGGAATCGATACTTAGTGACAACTGAAATGACACTACTGTTATCATGAAAATACATTTTTATGACTTTACTACAACTTATTTTCAGAGTAATGTAATTAAAGACCTATTTTGACTTTTATCTGCATAACATTAATTTGCACAAAGGAAACAAACAACATTCTAATTTGCCTCGACTGTACATTCAACTATCATTATACTGTAAATCTTGCTTTACAAATATTTCTTAACTCTTTACTTCAATATTGCTTTGCTTCAAATGCCACATTTCATTTAAAAAAATCTAAGAGTATATTCAAATCAATTAAAATAGAAATTGTACACAAAATTGTTACCAAGTCCATTTTTAAGGACCTGTTTAATTTCTTTTGTTCATATGAAGGCTGTCTTTTGTTTCGTCTTTTCTTTGTGCACATACCTTCTAAATCTGGTCTCAAACACTGACTTTTCCCGCAGAAGCAGTTTGCAGAGTTCTGTGTAAAAATAATACTACAATAAATAATAAAAATAATGTTGTTTGATTTGTTCTGCGACACACAAAAAATCACAATTAGAACCATTATCATTAAAAACTACAGCTCAAACTATCCATGAGGTCTCGGTCGTCACTTCAACGAGTCTGCTGATGTTGCAGCACCCTGGGAAATGAACTATCGTCTCTGAGTTATTGCTGCCAAGTAATTAAGCTAATATCAATGTTTTGCAACACATCTCATAAGATGAGCATCCGATTTCTTCCCTGAACCCAAGTCTGCTGCTCTCTACATGAAGGTGTGGATGTGGTATCTGTAGCACTGAGGTTATGGGGCCACTTTATTCATCACAAATGTACAATTCCCATTAAAAACCGCACAGAAACTCACACATCATTACGGCTGAGCTGGAAAGATCTAAAAACCAATGTGGATGATGACTGGAAGGACATATGATGCAGTTTCTGCTTTCTGTCAACTCTTCGTCCCTGCTGCTCTTGTGTGCAGCATTAAATCTACTCTGCAGTCAGGCCCTGAAGAGCAGAGCCGGTCTGGAAAATGAAGACGAGCATGTTCATTGTCCATGCTCCGCTACATTCAGACACTAGAAGTATCCTCTTCCTCGTTTCACCTTGTCTCACCTCCCTGTGATGTAGTTCACTTTTCTTATTCCCCTCAGTCCGTCTGCCTCCTCTTACACTGTGACTTCCTGTCACCTAGTGTTGTGGGAAGAAACCAGAAGATTAGAAACATAGCTGCTGGACCTCCGGGTGTGAACCTTTGAAAAATGAAGCCAACAGCAGCATTTGCTGCCTGCTACAGTCCCTAATATCTTATTAGCCTGAGAGAGCAAAAGAGAGATGGGAAGAATCACCAGAATGCTGTGTTGGAGAAGACGAAGCTTAAAGTGTGGATGGATTGGAAACCTGGTGGTAAAAGTGTATTAGCAGCTGTTTGAAGTTGACTGGACCCACTCTGGCCGATGTCATTAATCTACCAATGTTCCATGTTACAAAAAGAGAAGAAGAAATCACAGGAGATCATTAAATCAGCATTTATTTCATAAAAATGAAACAAGTAGATTAATCCACATCTGTGTGTGTGTGTGTGTGTGTGTGTGTGTGTGTGTGTGTGTGTGTGTGTGTGTGTGTGTGTGTTTACAGGTTCCTGTCACTGTGGGAAGTGTATTTGCTCTCCTCAGGAATGGTGGGTGTCTGGAGATCTCTGTGAGTGTGATGATCGAGAGTGTGATAAACATGATGGCCTCATCTGCACAGGTAATAACACTCACACACACACACACACACACACACACACACTCTCACACACATACACACTCACACACACACACACACACACACACACACACACACACACACACACACTCACACACACACACACACACACTCACACACACACACACACACACACACTCACACACACACACACACACACACACACACACACACACACTCACACACACACACACACACACACACACACACACACACACACACTCACACACACACACACACTCACACACACACACACACACACACACACACACACACACACACACACACACACACACTCCATGTTGTGAAGAAGGTGGGACAGAAGGATAATTAAAGAACAGGCGTTTAACAAGACAGAGGACTGATAGAAAGAGTTTCTATGTCCTACAATAACACTTAGAACTGTTTAAAGGGCTGGAAATGGACGTGCCAGGTCCAGCCATCTCTGATGTTTGACTGAGGTCAGGAATAAATGAGGATCAGAAGAAACGGCGTCCGTGAGGGACAGGTACATTAATGCTGGAAG
This sequence comes from Xenentodon cancila, assembly GCA_014839995.1. NCBI lineage: Eukaryota > Metazoa > Chordata > Actinopteri > Beloniformes > Belonidae > Xenentodon > Xenentodon cancila. The sequence goes on along the minus strand of CM026200.1, from coordinate 881,687 downwards.
GGAAACCAGTGGAGAGCTCATACAACGTTGAAAGCAAAGCGGACTTAATCACAGTCTCCAAAAGTCACGATCACGTACACTGTAGGAAGCAAGTAGACCTGAAGCTCAGCAGCATTTACGTTTATGTAGCAACATCTGTTGGTGAAATGATCCGTTTTGGAAGCATTACTTAAAATTCTTACGTCTTCCGTATTTCTGCATTTACAGTATATAAGGCACATAAAATGAGTGACTTCAAAATCACTTCTCAATAAACCTCTTTGTATATAGTTAGTCAGTGACACAAGCAGAAAGATGCACTTTAGGACGTGAAGTTGCGCATCAGTCGGGGCTGGGAAGGTTTGGCTGCAGTCGTTAACCGGCGTATTTGCCATTCATTTCTCCGTCAGATCCATCTCTTCCACATACATCACTTCTGGCTAATTATAAAATGATTATTGGGGGGAGGTCAAAAAGCCAGTGGGCTACACAACAGAGATTATTTAAGAGATGTATGCGGGGTGGAGCTGCTGCTCCACATCTGCTCCACATCTGCTCCACATGGAGAGGAGTCAGCTGGGGTGGCTCGGGCATCTGTATCGGCCGGACGCCTCCCTGGAGAGGTGTCCCAGCATGTCCCACCGGGAGGAGACCCCGGGGGGCAGTTGTGAATGGTGTTTTACATTTAAAAGGCTTTGTGTACCGGAAAGGTTCTTTGTACACTGTGAAAAAAAGACAACAATCCAACAACCATCTGTCACTATGAGTGTAAAACAGTTAAATTAGTTGAAATGAAGAATATTTTTAGATGTACATTTATCCACAAGAGCTATAGTCTCCTCTTCAGTAGAACGCTCAGAAGAAATGGCTCCGGGACGAGCTTGAATGACACTTTACAAGTGTTATCTTATTAGGACCTCATGAGTCCAAACACCAGCCTTGATGTCATTCAAATAGCATCATTGGCCCCATATGCACACCAATCCTGCTTTCTTTATTTTGTATTGAGTAAAAAAGGAGCAAATAAGGAAACACATCGTAACATCTGTTAAATGTTTCTACCTCCTTTGCTGACTGGAGTTTGAACGTGAAAGAACGATGCGCATGAGAATTATGTTAATGGATGGTGTTTACATGCAAAGTCAATTCCAGAGAGTGGACGTAATTAAAAAGTTTGGCACGCTTGCCAAGAAATGATCCTGCATCCGGTATTTCATGGATCATTCAAAGCTGTGGATTCTTATTACATACACAACTGATGAGTGATGTGGAAAATTTAGCATATTAGGAATGCTGGCTGGTTAATTTCATGCACTGAATACGATCAGTTCAGCAAGTACTAGAAAAAACAGAGAGGATGGTCGTCCCAGTGTAATCGCAGAACATGGTTATCAAAAAGTACCATCTTTAAATTAGTCTGAGTCCAAAAACCAGTCCACATACATGAGGGCTCACTTTTACACTCTGGAGAAACCTCTCAAAGATTATACTGACATGGTGTATTTCCTGCCAAGAAAATCTCACACAAACATTTAAACTATTATTGAATATTCTCCTTGAAGCCATAATCATCTGTTGATGTTGTTGTCCGAAACATTCAGGAATGAATGACCTATCCTTGTCTAGTGACTCTTCTGTAGGTCCACAAACTGTTTTAATACTTAACTGTTACATGTTCATTTGACTTAAATGGAAGTAAAATACACCAGCAAATACACTGTTGTAGTCCCATCTGAGAATATCCATCACATCATTTTAGGAAACGAACCAGTTTATGAGCTGTTTTTATGCACTGACAGAAAGAGGGATGCATAGCAACAAATCTTTGCCTTTTAATAATAATAATAATAATAATAATAATAATAATAATAATAATAATAATAATAATAATAATAATAATAATAATAATAATAATAATAAAAAGAGCTCAGAGAGCTTCATGAATGGGTTTTCATGGCCGAGCAGCTGCATCCAAGACAAACATCACCAAGTGCAAAGCGTCAGATGCAGGGGTGTAAAACGCCGCCACTGGACTCTGGAGCAGTGGAGACGCCTTCTCTGGAGTGATGAATGGAGCTTCTCCATCTGGTGATCTAATGGACCAGTCTGGGTTCGGCGGTTGCCAGGACAACAGTATTTGTCTGACTGCATTGTTCTAAGTGTAAAGTTTGGTGGAGGGGGGATTATGGTGGGGGGTTGTTCTTCAGGAGCTGGGCTTGGACCCTCAGTTCCAGTGAAAGGAACTCTGAATGCTTCAGCAGACCGAGAACTTTTGGACAATTCCAGCTCCCAACTTTGTGGGAACAGTTTGGAGTTGGCCCCTTCCTCTTCCAGCATGACTCTGCACAAGTGCACAAAGCAGGTCCATAAAGACCTGGATGACAGAGTCTGGTGTGGATGAACTTGACTGGTCTGCACAGAGTCCAGACCTCAACCCAATACAACATCTTTGGGATGAATTAGAGCGGAGACTGAGAGCCAGACCTTCTGGTCCAACATCAGTGTGACCTCACAAATTCCCCAAAACACTCCTAAACCTTGTGAACAGCCTTCCCAGAAGAGTTGAAGCTGTTATAGCTGCTGAGGTGGACCACCGTCATATTGAAGCCTGTGGATCAGGAACGGGAGGTCACTGAATTCATATGGAGGCAGACGAGACAATACTGTTGGACATATAGTGTATGTAGGTGTCCTGTCTGAATAAACTGCCTAGTGCTCCTCTGACATTTTTCTACAGAAATCTGACTAATTTGGACCCAGTAATATGTATTTGATCATGTGACCAACCAAACTGCAGCAGGATGTTTACAGCCATGCGAGAACAGCAGCAGCCGCTTTATTCGGCTTCAAACTCTACGATTGTAGTGTTATATGATTCAACTGAAGTGCTGTCTAAATGTTCCAGCTCCAAGTAAGCAGCTGAAGCTTCTTCTTAACGTCTGTGCTAAATGAGGCGGAGGAAACTGTTGAAAAGATCAAGTTAGAAACATCCCAAAGCCACAGCTGTTGGGTTTCATACAGTGCTGTGTGCTTGTTAACTTGAAATCAATGTTTATGGCAAAAAGACATGCTATTAAACAAAGTTTCCTCAGATTGATAACAACCACCCTGTTACTGTAATGCAATTAAATATTATTATTGTTGTTATCAAACTGAGAACATTATTGATATTCCTCTCGTGTCCAGTATTTCACAAATGACAAAAATCTCGCATGTACAGCAGGTTTTTGTCACTTTTTTAAAGTCATGTCTTCATGAAACCGTGAGGAACATAAATAAAAAAGTTTAGATAGATGCTTTATTAGCCATAAATGTTACGTCTGTCATAATGGGGAGTCAGTGTAAGTTCGGCAGATCAAACCTGTCATTTCTACGTTGGCTCACACTGACGACACTTTCTTCCCCAAATCTCACTTGCTTTCTCCTTTTTCTCACATACTTACTGCAAACCCCGCTCCTGTTGGGGGGAATAGATTAGTGGATATGTTTGCTCACCAGTGGAGGCTCGCACGGGTCCAGGATCAGTCTCTGAAAACTGAAGAAGCTTTGGAGAGCTTGGGAATACTGCCTTTAACTGTTACAGTCCTCATATCTAATTAAGCTCAAATAAACGTGAACATTTGTGTTGTCATTTGACTGCCTGTCCCTGAACACAACCGGTTGTAAAGATTAAACTTCCGCCTCTTGTAATAATGTTGAGTATTTTACTGTCCTCCCTTCCCTCCAACTCCCACCTGAGACTTCTGGGTCTCTTTTGTTATTGAGTCAATAAATATTGTTTTGCCTTGCTCTCAGTCTTTCCTCAATAAGACATTTTCCTTTACTGAGTCACCATCAGAGCAGTCAGATTTTCACACATCTAAGCTTTGTACAAATGTGATGAATATTCAATGGATCAATTGAACCAAATAGGTAATGAAAGTAGAATTACTCCTCGCTGTGTGATCTCAGGAAACCATTCACTGTCCTGAGCAGTATGGTTGGCTTCCATCCTCTCTATTGCAGCGCTCCACCCAGGGAAGCAGGGTAGGAAGACAGGAACCTTGGAAAAGGTCAGGCCTGATGGCACAGCTCCTTTAATCACAGCTTTTCTTCTCACATCTTCTCACAGGGAATGGGATGTGCAACTGCGGTAGCTGTGAGTGCTGGGACGGATGGACAGGGAATGCTTGTGAAATCTGGGTGGGAGCGGAGTACTGAGGACACGGGACACAGCGCTCCCGCGTGACCAGGACCGCCACCACCAGTCAGGAGGAAGCTGGAAACCACCAAAGGAGACCTTACATGGATGTAATCCTACATATCACTTGCATAATTCATTGCTTTATTGTACTGGTTACAAATGATATTTTTCAGTTTAAAGCATATTCCAAGGTAAAAATATGCGTTTTCAGATCCGCTTCTGGTGTATGATTTTACTTTCTACTGTAGGAAAGCTTACATATTGTAAATGGAAAAGAAATTTACCAAAAGGGGCGTGAACACCACGATTTGAAATGCTGACAAGAAGAGAATGTGTGTTATTATGGTAACATTTATAGTTCCTTTAACTAATACAAAGTGCGTGTGTCATTTATGGATTTGACTGTACATTTGCTTTAACGCTCAAGGCAGACATTACTCTTGGAAGTTTTTATTTCTTTTTTTATAATAATAAAACATTAAATGTGCCGCATGACAACAATTTTGCATGAAAAACAATGCAAAAACCTTAATCATACATGGTTACAAATTTGATATAACATGACATAACTCCAATGGGCATACCTGCAATGGTGTATAATATACACACACACACACACACATATATATATATATATATATATATATATATATATATATGAAAATAAATAATTTCAATAGTGCCTATTCTTCTCCACTAAAAAAGTAAAACCAAACAATCCGTCTTGTAAATCTACACTATTCCTCTAGTCATAAGATTAAATTCTAAGTGGAAGAAACAAAGAGAAGGGCATACATAGTTCAGCTGTGGCATGCTAGATCTCCAGTTCACCTCAGACGAAGATATCAGTGGCTGAGAGCCGCACTGACACTCGAGCTCAGTCGCCACTCGAGAACAGGACCAAAACGAAGTCACAAAGAAAATGTTATGTTAATTCTACTTTGGCCTTTTTCATGCTTAAACTAGCCAACCCCTCTGTGTTCTTTGTTCTATCAAAAATGTCAGGTGCAATAATATACTGCACACTATATTGCATTAAGTATTAAGTTACTGACATTTCAGTACACCATTATATAAATATTTTATTCAATATGTTGTATTTGGGTATACAACAACCAAACTGTATAGTGTAGACAAACTCATTGCATATATGTCAAATTAGCAGTACATACCAACGGTTCTTGATAGACATAGCCTACTACATGCAGTTCACTGATGCCATCCTCTCCCCATGCAACAGATGGGACAACGTCCAAAATCAGAGGCTGAAAACAGAAGCAACAAATTCCTACAATAGTCTTGTAACACCGCTGAAGAGAGGGGGAACAACGCAAAAGTGATGGGTGTCTGGAACGAAATCACACAAGGCCCATATATAGGAGAGAAATGAGGACCAATGAAACAAACCGTGGCTACAGAGAAATCATTTACACACCAGTCATTTACAAAAGTACCGCCAGCCTTAGAGGAGACAAGTGGAGCCCAGGGCTGGAGCAGGAACCAGCCCAGCATGTAGAGCTCGTAAGAGCGGGGATGAGCCGCTGTGACCCGGGCTCAACGCCGAGCCCACATCCAGCTGCAGCCGTAAACAGCTGGAAACAGCTGGAAACAGCCGGAAACAGCTGGAAACAGCTGCAGCTGGATGTGGGTGTGTGAAGTGGGCTGCTGTTACAGCACTAACAGCTTTGTACGGACAAATATTCAACCTAATGTACCTTGATGTGCTGTAATAAGACGTGATTATGTGTAATACCCCCACACTCAATACTCCAAACCAATTTCTTAACAGTTTCACTTTTAAAAGCATTCAGCAGCAACAATCTACTTAATACTCTAAACCTTATCTACTAAAACTATTAGGAAAGAAAAAAAAATTAAAGCAAGACGTACTAGATGTATAGATAACGAGAGCTTTGAGGACCTGCTAACAGTCGTGATTGTGCAGTGGATTACCGTGGGGCGACCTGAAACCTCCAACACGCCTGCTCACCGCCACCCTGAACTCGGCGTGAAGAACAATGCCCTCACCCCGTTCTTCTAGGAAACACATGCACGTGACTAATCCAAGGTATTTCAACGTCTCCCAAAAATGACATCAGTCAAGACGTTTGCAAGTCAGAGCAGAGCGGATTCTCTCAAACATAACAAATGTGATCACAGTGAAAGCTTGAATGAATAGAATCTGAGAGAATCCGATTTCTAGTTCTTTCTTTTAAAACTCAGTTCTTCCTGGGGTGGAAAAGAGACTTTGGTTGCTTCAGAATGAACAGATGCGAGTGTGGTTCTATGATGACTAATGCTACGTGTCCTCTAAGTGAATCTATCGGGGGGGTGAGGCACCTTCGGCCCAGCTGGGACTGGGATCTGGTTTTTGCATGCCAGGAATCGAGGTCCAAACAGGCACGTGATAGGCCAAGATGATCAGTACTGGACTCTGCATGCTGAGCTAGGAGATAAATCCTCTCATAATAAAAATAATAATTATAATAATATTTAGTCAATTAAAAAAGTAATGATTTTTATAGTCATTTTCCCTAAGTTTTATACAGTAAAAATGTTACACTATAAGCCATCTCTTGTATAACTGCTGCAAAAGAGAACACAAGTTTAACCTTGTCCATGCTTCAGTCTGCTGAACCAAAAAGGGATGCAGCCGTTATAAATGTCACCTGCTGCGTTTCAGCCATGTTGTTTTCTTTGCTTTAAGTAGTAGTGCCACGAGATGGCTGCCGGCGCTGCAGTTACAGACCATCTGGGTCAAAGCCACAAGCCTCGCCTGGCAGCCCAGAGACGTCAGTGCGTGATGGACAGAGGCCTACAAGGCCTAGAAATATTCCTAGAGCCCACGCTCTGAAATGAAATGAAAGTAAAATAGACTTCAGCTTTTCTGTTTACCAGAGGAGGCGGACTGAAGCGCTGCTGGGACCGAGATAGTGATATGTGTTCACCAGTCCTTACAGCCCCCTCCCACACACGCGCACATCTGCTTGTGCACGTGTATTTGCGTGTAGGGAGCTCCTCGCAGTGATTGCAGTGGCGTAATTAGCACTTCATCAACTGTGATTGCAGGAGCTATCCATCTTCCTCGAGTGTTTTTATGGGCTGTAAATAAAAAAAAACAAAAGCCACGTCTGATTTGCCACATAAACTTTGTGTGACTTTTTTTTTAAATCACGTATGTGCATGTTGAAGGCAGAAAGTAAATTTGGACGGTTTTATATGGATGTATTTTTTGCCTTTTATGCAACATCTGCAGTGATGCGTTTCTTAGAAAATCACACAGTTTCCTTGTAAAATGTGTTTCTCTTTTCTGGGTTTCTTGACAAAGAGAAAATAGTGTAACTAGAGATAGAAAGAGGAGGAGAAGGGAACATAAATGTAAAAAATATAGGACAATAGTCCAAATATTTACTCTATCGATACAGTCTCTATCCCAGAACAGAGCTGGTGAACTGTGGTATAGAAAATAGATCTGAAGGTTCTGCTGCAACAGAGCATCAGAGAAAGAGGGTTTTTGTTTTTTCTTTGTGGAGAAACCATCACCAAGCAAAATACCACAAGTGTCTTTGTGAAACGTGTGATATTCCTGTGAAAGCTTACATTTTCAGAAGATTCTAAAGGCATTCCATGATCAGAGGTTGTCCTCCCTCCTGTGCTGGACAGAGTCCATCCTCCAGCTCCAGACAGCTGGACGAGAGGGAGGACGAGCGGCAAAGCAAAGGAAGGGAGGTTTGCTTGGATGTGATCCACCAAAGAAATAATCTGGAGTTTAGTTCGGGAAAAGTCTCTTCCATGTCAAATTCCTCCCCTCCACATTCACGCGCACACACTCACACACACACACACTCTCACACACACACACACACACACACACACACACACGTGACACTGGTCAGATGGAGCTATGTGGTGGGTTTGTCGGGCTTGCTGACAGGTTTGCCTCCGTTCATCACTGCCGGTTCACTTGTGCTTTTACTGGGAGGAACTGGCGCCTTGGGTACCGTCTCTCCAACATCGTGCAACGACGGCTCTCTGTACATCGCAACTGGAAGGAGAAGACAGCGACAATGGAGAGGCCATTAAAAAGAACCGCTTCAGTACATTTCTACCTTCATCTAACAAAACCTATTCTTTTTAAACAAAAGAGTGTACAAAAAAACAACCATTCTTCAAAACATGATTTAAGTTGTTGATTACGTTCCTGCCACTGATTTAGTCTTTGCAGACTCTATGCATTTTAACAAAAAAGAAGCTCTTATTCTCCCTACACTTTAACAGCCACCGTCTTGATGAGACACTTCACCTCGTCTGCATGTTTAAAATGATGAAAACGACCAGGCTGGCGGCTGCTGAGAGTCCTGGTGGCGTCTGCAGCACCATCAGCACCTCGTGCCCACACAGCTGGCGTGACCGTCAGTCAGCAAACGCTGACAAATGTCCATCCAACATAGATATTACATGTGCAGGAGTCTGCCACTGCTATTATACATGTCACATACAGTTTTAGAGTGTTGAGACATCCTGCTCATTATTTCACTTTTTACACTTTTATAAAAACCCTAAAATTATGATAACAACAACAATAATAACACTAATGATAAACAACACAGTAATAGGGACGAAAAAAAAACTACTTCAGGAACTAAAATGGTAAAGACAGAAAAAATGTTAATAATGCTACTTTGAGTAAAAAACAAAAAGCTTTTGTGGGCTTTATTTTGTGTTTATTAGTGCAGTGTTGAAACGCTGGAACCCGGTGGCACTTGCTCCTGCATCCATGAGCATGCACTGGGGCTCCGTACCTTCTAATGGCTTGGGCAGGAAGTGAGCAGCTGGTTTGGTTTTCTTCACTCGGTTCCCCTTCATGGCTTGGCCCTCTTTATTGAGCCCGAGGAACCATGCTCTCCCTGACTCCTGTTGTCTGTACAGCATGGACGAGTAGATCACATAGTAGTTCTCGAACACAGATTCTTTGAACTTGCATTCTGCAGTGAAGAGCTCCTGCAGACACACATGCCAGAAACAGAGCACAGCTTGTAAAAGGCTTTTGCCTGAAAACAAATGCAGATGAGACATTCAGGTTAATTCAAATGAAAGATTCATAACTCACATCTTGTAAGAAGGAAACAGATGTTGGGTTCATAATTCATGGTATGAAGATCACCTGGGCAACTGTCGCTCGTGTTGCTCGTGTGCTCGTGTTGTACAGAACAGTCTTATGATACGTACAGAAGCGACTTGTCAGCTGAAATGAACCTCATAAAAGGACGAGCGCCGCAGTGTCTCCCTACAATCATCTTCATTGAAATGAAAATCTCATTCTGTCTCTGGTCTAAACTTTGACATCAGATGTCGGCACTTCTTTCACCAACTGGATCATGCTCCCAGCAGAAAGTGTTTACTGGTACGCCCTGACACGGGACGGAGGCACTGGGAGAAGCTGGCCACCCAGATGTTTGTCAGATTTAAATGTAACGCCCAAACTGCATCATTCTTCCTAAATGCATATCTGGTTTCAGCAACGTGATGATCACATCTGAACTTTTAGGGAATAAAGAGATAACTAATGGAGGGATTAGTCCATCATTTCCACCTCAGTCTGGCAACGACAA